>PJEN01004924.1:0-95463 GCA_004024605.1 Pteronura brasiliensis | reverse complement strand
CACTCATTCTAAAATATTTCTTAAATTCCCTTTTGGTTTACTCTTTGATCCATGAGTGATTTAGAAATGTTAGGTAGGTTCTAATATTTGGAGATTTTTCCAAAGTTATGTCTGTTATTAATTTCTAATTTAACTCCACACTGTTAAGGACACATACTCTTTTTGACTTGAATCACTTTAAAGTTACTGAGTTTGTTTTATCTCAGAATATCGTCTGCCTCAGCAAATACTTTCATGGACTGGAGAAGAACCGTGTGATGCCATCATTGATTGGCAGAATGGTCTGTGAATGTCAATTAGGACATTAACTGATAATGTTTAAATTTTCTGTGTCTTTACTGACTTTCTGTCCACTTGTCCACAATTTGTTGACAGAGCCATATTTAAATCTCAGGTCATAATTGTTGGGTCTTCTATATTTACAGACCCTTTGCAGTTCTAGCCATTCTCGCTTTATGAATTCTGAAGCTCTGGTTCATCGTTAGGTGTCTACATGTTGAAAAGGGCTGCGTTGCCTTGACGCATTCTCCGCTCTTTCATCACAAAATGTCCTTTCTCCTAAGTCTAACATCTGTGTCCTTGAGGGATAGTTTTCAATTAGTTTTTGTCATTATGAACCCTATTCTCCCGCAACCCTAGTTATTTTCTACTAGAAACCAGACGTTATAGATTTTTTTTTCCTTGTTGGTAACGAATATTTGGGGGATACGGAAATACGTTGAGCTCAGTCCTGGAGAGCAGTTAAGTTCCTCAGAAATGGCTCCATCCGTCAGGGTCCGTGATCAAAGGAACGAGACCGACACGAAGCCAAAGTCAAGCAAAGCTTTATTTCGCGCCAAGCATCGAAAATCAAACCGACCAGTCAGGGCGTCTCTTACGAAGAGGCAACAGCGACCAGGACACCGACCCCGACGACTCCCCTCACCCGACGACTCCCCTAAGCAACGACGACGCTCCCGGCGGTGCTGCTCCCCTGCGAGGCCGCTTCCCGACGCTCCCCACGAGCCCGACGCCATCACTACTCCTCCCCTGCCTCGCAGACTAACCTCTACAGGGGTGGCTGAGCCCGGCCCACACACAGGTGCCCAGTGTGACTGCAACACGCCGGGAAACCTGCACAGTCATGCTCAGTCAGCAATACGGGTGGACAATTGGATTCCAACTCACCACAGCAAATGTATGCACGCCCCACTGATTGGACGTCTCCACCCTGCCTGGCCCAACCCCACATCCGGGGCCTGCAAGCAAGTTCCTCCGGGAGGGGCAGGGTCAACCCAAGCCCACAACGAAATGGCTCCCTCTGGCCAACCAGGCCCTCACACATCCTTTGGGTCTTCCTTTAGGAACTGTGAGGCAGGGTCGAAGCAGGACTCAGTGTGTAGGTTGTTTCCTCTGCTGGGGCAGGTCCTTCTGACACTGGCAGTGCGTGTGGGTCTGGGCGTGGTTGGTTGGTTTGTGGTCTGGTAGGTGGGACAGACATAGTTCATGGCCACTGGTAGGCTCCAGGCCGGTGTTCCCGACAGGTGGTCCTTTCCTGGCCTCAAGCACTTGGCTGACCACGTACTCTGATGGCTCCCCGGGAGGCCGCTCTGCAGGTCAGGGTCATGCTTTCTCTCTGGAGTCTCCCCCACCGCACTCTGTCCTGGGATTCCATCCACCCTGGTGTCCCCCAGTGCTCAGGTCCATCTCCTCAACTCAGGGCATCCACTGGGCTCTTCCCAGAGTCCCTCAAGGCGGAAGCCGCCAACCAGCGGACGCAGCTGGCCTGTCCCACCTCCCAGTGCCGCCGTGTTTCTCCTTCGAACGGAGCTGCCAACGCGTCAGCTCATGCTTTGTCCACTTCCATGGTGGACGCTGTTTTATGCCGGGATTGTGTTTGGTCTCTTGGGCCCCATCTTTTGCGAAGCCAAGTCCCCACCCAAAAACATCAAGGGGCTTCCCACCACTTACCAGAATTGTCTTTTCCTCCTCCTGCCTCACGTTTTCTCTTCGTCTCTCTCCTTCCTTTCCTTCCAGCATTAAGACAGTAGTTAATCACAGGCCCTGCTCTCATCTTCTGACAAGGGAGCCCTTATCTGGGGTGCCATCAGCCCAGCCTCTTCCGGACTCTGTGTCACACTGTGGTCCTGCCTCCTTCCAGCCTTCCCTTCTGTCTGTGGCTCCCGCAGACTCTCACATCCACACCTCAGCCCACGTGCAGCCTGGGGGGAGGGGCACACCTGTCTTGGCCACGACGCTTTTCCAGTGTCCATGACCCTCAGCAAGCACCTTCCCCATCTGCCCAGCCGGAGGACCGCGGGCCACAAATCCTCTTCTATGAAGCTCATCGAGCTTTTTTCTTTTTTTTTTAAGATTTTATTTATTTACTTGACAGAGATCACAAGCAGGCAGAGAGACAGGCAGAGAGAGAGGAGGAAGCAGGCTCCCTCTTGAGCAGGGAGCCCGATGTGGGACTCAATCCCAGGACCCTGAGATCATGACCTGAGCTGGAGGCAGCAGCTTAACCCACTGAGCCACCCAGGTGCCCACCTCAAGCCTTTTTAAAGATAAATCCTGTAACTCATTGAACCAATCATCCATTATTGCCTACCGAGCCGCGTACAAGCACCTGGTGTGTGAACGTGTTTCTGCGGTTGGGGCAGGAATAACGCCCAGGATGGGTCCCTGCCTCAAGGCTCTCCTAACCTGGGACACACAGTGGTCAGCCGCGTCACGGGGGTGACCCCAACAGGAAGCTCATCTGCCCAGGAAAAGCACCAGCATCCGTGTTTGCGATCCCCTATTTCTCTCCAGGAGCAAAGTGCTCTGATCCAGCTGTGTTTCTGGGACAAATTTGCAGCTGCTGCCGGCGTGGGCGGCTGCTCGGGGGCACCAGGCTCAGAGCGCCTTCGTCTCCACGTGACCGGCCGCCATTACTCGCAGCCCCTCTCGGCTCGCACGTCAGGATCCCAGTGAGGGCAAGTGGCAAGTGGCAAGTGGAACAGAAAGAAGAACCTGGTGGCGGGATTCGTCCGCTTGGCCGTAAGCATTTCATTTTCCCCTTTTCCTTCGTCGGCGAAGGGCTAACTTCACGACTTGTGTTATAATCTACTTTATGCACAACCCTGAAACCTTACGGCAGAGTACGCTCATTTCACACATCCGTGCATGAAGCACGTTCTAAAAATCCTTAGTCAGAGGCTCATAATGCAGCACTAAACCCACACCGTATTTTCTCCATACGTTCATAAAAAAGCCTTCGGTTCTTTGGAAAACGTTATTAAGAACCTGGACTCGGGTGGAGGACGTGCGGCCTGCGTGGGCGTTTGGCTGAGCAGACGGAGACGGGCATCACCCCATGGCGCTGAGCAGGCAGCAGGTCCTGACAGACCCCAAGGAAGCGGCCGGACTGTTGAAGCAGGAGCAGAGCGGTCTGGGTGCAATTTCCCTTTCCCCGGGCCAGGGCAGCTGCGCAGCAGGGATTGAGGGAGGCGGCTTCCGGCTTCCGGCTGGGAAACGAGATGTCACATCGGAAATCACATGCGGTTATTTACCATCAACAGGAGATTTCCAGCGGGTCTGGAAGGAACGGAAACAATACCTCCGAGTAGCTCCAGCCCTTTCCGGATTAGGTCTCGGGAAATCCCCGTGAGCCCGGCTACTCTGACTGTTCCGAATTGTGGGTTTTCCCCGGGTGCACAGTCAGCAGATTTATTCCAAGACCGTCGCTGACGTTCCGCGCTCTATGTGGAACCGGGCGACCGGCACCCGCGGCCGCGCTCCTCCAGCCACCCGGCCCACCGCGTCCCTGCCGCCCGCCGGCAGGGCCACCGTCAGACGCGCGTCCGGCCTTAAGATCTCCTTTTCCGCGTTTCCACAGCCTTCTTATGCGAAACGATCAGCGTTGCGTTCCCTGGCATTTGGAACGTGGCTCCCTTGGTCTGGGCCCGTGCCCGCTCCGGCTCTGGTGGATCCCACGCGGTGCAAGCCCGCGGGACACGCACGTGGCACTGGGCCCGTGGACACGGGGGCTCCGAGTCACACAGCGCCCAACACAGGACACAAGGCGGTCCATCGCAATGAGCCGTTTCCAGCTCCGCTCGCAAGACAACCCCTGGGCTGAGCCGGGCGCGGGTGTGGGATGGCGGAAGGCTCGTCGCCAACAGAAGGCGAGACTCCCATCTGGAGCTGGACGCTGAGCGCTCTGGGCCTCTCTTTAAGGACACTGGTCCCATCACGAGGCTCCGGCCTCTGCCCACTCACCTCCCAAGGGCAGGTGACCCCGTGTGAAGCTGGGGCTGTGGGGGGACACGGATACTCAGTGTGTGGCCCCGGTCTGGGAGGATGGAGGGTGCCGCCCAGGGAGGCCGCACGGGACTCCAGGACGAGAGTGACATGAGCAGCAACATGGGGTTGCTCAGAAACCCGCGTGTCTGGACGGAGACGCAGGCAGATCACGGCGGCGGCGCGAGAAGGCGGAGGGCCGGGAGGACAGCCTGGCGTGGACCACGGAGGGCCCGTCGCCCTGTCCTCTACCCCCCGGGGACGCAGAAGCATTTTAGGAAAGAAGGCGTTTGGCTACTTGGTGCGAGTGTGTGCTCTCACCCGCACTTTGCTCACACCCAGTGCAGGGCTGTGACCTGCTGGCGCTTGACATTCGTGTTTCGGACCTTAAAGAAAAACACACCTGAACGCCCTGGGCCACCCGCCCTCCCTCCTGAGCTGACCCCTGTCCGAAGGGTAAGGCGCCTTCCACTGGAGTGTGGGGTCCCAGTGTATCGGGGAGAACAACAGTTATCGAGGGCCCCACTTTATACGACCGAGGTCTTGGGGTTTTGGGGATCCCATACGATGACTCTGTGAGATGTTCTTCACGGAACCTAGTCGTTCGTTCCAGAAACACTCCCGTGCTAGTAGCCACGGCCGCACCACAGTCCTCGCCCCCCCACAAGCCAAGCCCCCTTCTCCTACCCTGGAACCTGGACGGGCCGCAGGGTTTTCTCAAATCCACGCGCACCACGGCCTGCTCAGCTGCCTCCACCACACGGACAAGACCAGCCTGGCGCACGGACAACAAGGGCCCGGGACCAAGCCATCCCCCCCGCCCCGCGGACAGCCGGCAGAGCGAGCAGCCCGCGGTCGCACACGTGAGCCCCACTGGGTCAACCCACGGGACCCCCACCCAGACGACCGCTCCCACCCCGAGCGGCTGAGCCCTGGCGGTCTGTGAGGCAGCGACACCGACGGAGGTGAGCGCCCACTTGCGCCCACGGCCATCCGGCCAAAGAGAGTGCGGAAGCGAGGAAAGCAACGACCAATATCCCGCGAGGAGCTCGCGCGCTCCTGTGACGCGGGTGGGCCTGGTCAGCTCACTGCAGCGACTGAATGTGCTTCGTCGCGTGAGTGTTTCTGACCCACGTACGTAGTATTTCTGCGTGTGATACAGACATGCTGGTATGTGACTTGATGGAGCTGGGATTCCTGTGAGGGTGTAGAATATTCTCGTTAATAAGCGGTGTGTCCTTGAGGTGTCTCCTGTGCACAACCACAAGAACCCCCGGGTACAGGCGGGAAGGGGGCAGCAGCACCAGACACGGCCTCGGGCCCTGCAGACCTGCCGGGAGGCCCGGGGGGCTGGCGCAGGAGGAGGGCGGACGGCGGGGACAGGGTGGGGAAGGCAGGCAGGCAGGGGTGCGGGGGCGCCCCCCCAGGCCTGAGGTAGTCGAGGCTCCAGCTCCTGAAGGCCGATGGCGGCTGCTCTGAGAACCACGTCTTGCAGGAGCTCAAGCCGTCCTGAGCATCTGAGATGGGAGTTTCCCGACGCGCTCGTGACATCCTCCGAAACGGAGGCCGGAGAGGGCAAGGGGGAGGACAGGGCGCCCGCTGCGGGCCGGTGGGGTCTGGGAGCAGGGGCACAGGACCCCATGCAGGGGCAGCTGCGGGGAAGGGGTCGTGGGGTGGTCCTCCCTGCGCAAGAGGGAGTCCTGGGGCTCGAGAAGGAAACGCGCAGGATCCCGTCCACCAGGAAGGAGGCGACCTTGGGTGGGAGGCGAGGAAGAAGCGAGGGAAAACCGGGAAAGGGGGAGCATCGGCAGGTGAGGTCTGGCTGTCCCACCTGAAGTAAGGAGAGCCACCTTGAGGAGCCGTGGCCCGGGGCAGCTGAGGGAGGAGCTGGACAGAGGGTAATTTTGGGGAGGTTCTGTCTGGGAATGACAAAGGAACTGGAACAGCAGGGAGCACAGCAGGGATGCAGTCCTTGAAGGGAGCAGAGGTGAGAACCTCACCCCAGGGCGCGTGCCAGCCCCACGGGGACGACCAGACCGGCAGTGTCTGGGAGAGTGTGGACGCGGAGAGACACAAACCTACCGGCCGCGGCTCCAGCCCTGGGGTGCCCATGCAGGACTGCACTGCCGCGGGTCTCACTCCAGCACTTGGGGGTCGCTCCTGGCCACGAGCGTGGGGCCCAAGGGGCAAAGGTCCCAAGAGAGCCGTGACCCCGACAGGTGGCACACGTGGCCTCTGACTGCCCTTCCCTTTACAGCCCGGAGCTCACAAAACCGCTCACCATGTACGGGAAGGGGCTGCCTGTCCTCCGTGGAAGTTGCTGCCCACCACCGGCCCCACGTCCTTTCCCAGCATTTGTCCCTAAGAGCGAAGGACAATTCCAGGAAACACTTGCCCAAGAGCTGTCTGCTTGCTGCCCTGTGCTAATTAAGGGGGAGGGTCCTCCTCCCACCCACAGGCCCTGCTCCCCCAGACCCCCCTGCAGCCCGATGGAGGAGGAAAGGAAAACCAGAGACTTCAGTAGCACCAAAGCAGTGTTTCCATGAGACCCCAGGCCACGTGGCTGGGCCCCTCTCCGCACACATGTCACCAGCTCCTTACCTCCCCGAGGCCCCCCTTTCCCAGAGAGGTGGTCCATTTGCGAGGGGCTCACAAGACCCCTCCTGGTGCCAGGCCCCCTGTTTGCGGGGGTCTCAGCCCTCCAGGGACTGACCAGGCCTTCATGGGTCCTCTGTGCGCCCCCTCCTTCAGGGACACCCAAGCGTCCCCACCCTGGGGACATTTCCTGCTCCTGATCCCAGTTCCGCCTTCCCCAGGGGCGTCACGTTGACCTCACAGCACCCCCACCGAGAAAGGTCATCCACGTCCCCCAGCAAGCATGACTCAGGCAAGAAAACATTCGCCAAGATTGTCTCTCCAGAGACCTCCCCCCGCTCCCAGCCAGGCCCTCTCCGGAGAGCACACAGAGGACCGGGGCTGCCTCCCTGACCTGGCCAGCGAGGGTCGGACCAGCCCCGCGCCAGGCATCCCGGCCTCTAGGCCCTGTGAGGCAGCGCGAGAGGCCACAGAGAAGCCCGCGGGGGCTGGGAGGGGCCGGGCCACAAAGACTGCACCACGGGGCCCGCGGGCGTCTGGGCTTTGCCTCCAGAGCGACTCGGATTCCAGACCCTCGCGTGCACACCTGTCAACCTGCTCAGCGATGAATGTGGTCGGACAGCGGCCACCGGGCGGCAGCCAGTTAGAAGTAGCAAAGCCAAGAACCTTGGTGACAAGTGTGTCCCTTGTGGGAAGGCCTGGGGAGGGGCGGGGGAGGGGCGTTGGAGTGACACAGACCCTGGCTTCATCCTCCGCAGACCAGCGAGGCGGGAGGAGGGGTGCGGGTGAGGACACCGTCTCCCCAGGTCCCCAGGCCAACCCCTGAGCACACAGGCCAGCCCCGCAGCTCCCTCCGGCAGGACCCGGGTGCTCTGCCCTCTTCGCCCACCGGCAGGGAACGGAGCAGAGGCCAGGCCGTTCTGACACAGCGGATTAGCAGCGAATTCCGGGGCTGCGGAGGCCTGCGACCAGGAGACAGCCGCCGCGGTCAGGAAGCTAGCTCATCCCTCACAGCCCCGGCTGGGGGGGGGCAGGCCGTGCCCAGGCTGGGGGCCCCCGGGGGAAGCACCAAGAGGCAGAGCGGGAGGGGACGAGGGTTTCCATGGGGAGGACCAGACAAGGCAGGCAGGTAAACAGGCCGAGGACTGGCTCACGTGAATACCATCCGCGGGGTCCCGGGCTCCCTGGTTGTGGGGCACCTGCCCTGAGGGGTGGGGGCGGGTGAGGGAGGCCCCAAGGCTGGGAGCATCACAGAGGGGTGAGCGGCCAGGGCCCCGGGTCAGCTGGTGGGCACATGGGAGTGGTTTGCTGTCTCTGGGCATTGGTAGCCTGGGCGGGCGTCCCTCCAGGGTCAGCACTGGTGTCAGGGCCTCAGACACAGGAATATAAAAGTGCCGTTGACCCGGAGTGGAGGTGAGGTCCCTGCCTGGGACACGGTGCTGGACATGGTGCAGGAGGGGCTGCGCAGCCGCCCTCCTCCCAGTGTGGGCGCCGGCCCCTCCCCCACAGGGACCTGCACCCCCTGCTCTCGCCGGCGCGGCTCCGAGACCCCGAGGACCCCCCGGACCATGGCGCTTCTCCTCACATACGAGAGAGAAGGGTGCATGTGGTGGTGTTCACACGTCACCCTCCTGCAACGACCACGGTCCCAAGCCAGGTTTTGACACTTGCCCACCACGTTCCCAGCGGAACGACTCCCAGCAGCCACGTGGGGGCACCCAGGCGTCCGCGGGTGGGTGAGGGCCAACGAAGCGGGGGCCATCCCAACAGCGGGACGCTAGCCAGCCCTCCAGGAGGGAAGCTCGGACCCCGCCACACCATCCAGGGCCCTGAGGACGCTGTCCTTGCGCCGTCAGCCGTCACGGGACGGACCCTGCGTGGGCCCATTTCACCGAGTCCCTGCGGGCGTCTCCACAGACACAGTCACTAGAACAGGGGCTCCAGGGGCGCGGGAGGCAGAGCGCAGCTCCGTGGGGGACGGGTGTCAGACTCACTCAGGGACGGGTCCCGGGGGCGGACGGCGGTGATGGTCGCACACCAGGCTGCCTGGCTTGACGCCCCTGCACCGCACCCCTGCAACGAGGTGAGGCGGTAGATTCCGTGTCCGTGTGTTCTACAGTCAAAGTTTAACGGACAATCCTGTCACTTATTTTCCAGGATGTGTTGTGGCCCCTCCCCCACAGGACGCTAAGAGGGACTTGATTCCTCTTTGTTTTTCCTGCCCCCACAGCTCTAGGATGTGGATCAGGGCATCGTCTGGGCCCCCCAGCTGCCCGGGCCAGTCCTCCCTGCCCCAAGCTGCTCGGCTGCGGGTGGCCCCTTGTCTCGGCTCCCTGTGCTCTCCACCCCAACACACCGCTATCCCTGCTCTCTGGGCCAGGACCCTGCTGACCGGCGGCCCCAGCAGCACCTGCCCACCCCCACTCCGGCCCCACGGATGCAGCCTCCAGGTGGTCGGGGTCTGTGGCCTCTGGATCTCTATCAAGCAGGTAACGCCCGGGCGGGGGTCTGTGCCTGGGGCCGAGGGATGCCAGGTCTGCGGAGAGCTGTGTCCCTGTTCGTGCTACAGCTGGTCCAGAGCGGGGACCCAGGACGGGGTCTCTGTCCCTTCCCAGTGCTGCTCCGGGGCCCCTCCTGCTGGCACGTAGCTCTTGCACGAGGTACGCCGTGTAGCAGACAGAACGCCACGTGCACCCGAGCTGCGTGGTTATGTCCCAAACCACCACCATAAGAAGCTGTTCTGTGCGAGGCCAGTCGGAAGTGGACAGAGCAGGGAGCTCTGAATGGTCCTCAGGGCTCAGACCCGGGAGCAGGGACCCCCAACAGGACCCTCCACGAGGGTCCCGCCCAGGTAGAAATTCAAGGCCTGGCCTGACACGGCCACGGGACCCACATTCGCAGGTCCATGGGAACACGGCCACTGATTGGAAACCAGAGCTGAGAGATCACAGGGGGCACCAGGGTGAGGAGGGTCCCCAGGGGTCTGTGAGCTCCTGGGTCTGTCTTCAGTCTGAATTGTAAACATCAGAAGCCTAAACATTCACCCAAATTATGCATTTTATGAAGTTTTTGGTTTTCACCTTCCCCTAAAGTTAGACATCAGGAAGCCAGGGGCACGGGCAAGACCCGGGGCCAGAGTCAGGAGTAGGGGGTTGGAGCACTCCCTGGTCACCGAGGCGGCTCCGACCACTGGGCCAAGCGATGGTGGAGTAAGGGACGAACAGGCGGGTCCCCGGGACTGCACCCCGGGGAGGCCTGAGCTGAGGCCAAGGTTGTGCTGATCTGCTGGCCCGGCCTGGAGCCGAGAGCTTGGTCCACGGACCCCTTCCTCTGTCCTGGAGTCTGGCTCCGAAGGGCTGTTCCGCGCCATTCCTCTCCTGGCCGCAAGTGTGCGGCACTTCTCACCGCGGCCGCTCGGCTCGCTGGGCTCTGGCGCTCCAGGACCCGGCTGAGGCTGGCTCCCTTCGTGTTCCTGCCCGGCTTCTCCCCATGCGAGCTCTGGCTCTTCCACTTAGTGGATGCTGTGAATCCGCGGGCCCGGATGGCTGTTTGCAAATATTCACGGGAGCTGTGCTAGATGGGGGTCCCCATAACCCAGTCCCATGCCCAGTCCCCATACCTGATCCCAGTACCCGGTCCCAGTACCCAGTCCCAGTACCTGGTCCCCGTACTGGGTCCCTGTATCCAGAACCAGGTCAGTCCCAGTACCCGGTCCCAGTACCCGGTCCCAGTACCCGGTCCCAGTACCCAGCCCCAGTACCCGGTCTCCATACCTGGCCCCACCACACACAGTCGCTGAGCCCAGCGGTCCGTACGTCCCCAACCGCGTCAGCTCTGAGGTTCATAAATCTCTCAATCTCGCCAGTTCCTAGAAGTCTCCCACGGTTTTTATGGAGATTTTTATTCCTAGTTTGGTTGACCACATCCTGTATTTACTTACCATTTATGCATTTTTATTTAAATTGCCTGTCTGCATCTTTTGCCCATTCTCTAATGGTGTTAACTGCACTTTTTCTTGTTGATCTGTAGGAGACAGATGGGTGTAATCTAAGAAAGCTTGAAGAACCCGGCAGTTCAGTCCAGTACTCATCGACAATCAATTTTCCCATGTGTTCACACGCCGCAACGACACCGTAGGTCAGTCTTTGGGAAGGCATCCTGGGGCACAGCTGTGGGCCCCGGGCCTGGAGCTCTGCCTCCCGGGGCTGCTGTGTCACCTCACGGGGGATCTTAGCCTGTCCTGGCCCATGTGTGCTCCGCCGCTCTCTGTAAGGGCAGACATCATCTGGGCCGTGCCCAACCCCACTGCCGGGTCCGTCCTCCCCCCGGAGGGCGGGGGCGCCCGGGCAGGAGGACCGCCCTGTGTGGGCTGCCAGGGGACCTGCTGGCCGTGGGTGGCACCTGCCGCTGGAGCCGATGGTCTCATCTCTAGCGGAGCCATCCCATCTAGGGCTCGCCAGGGCCTCCCAGAACCTCGGTGTCAGGATGCAACAGGCGGGAGAGTCTGGAGCCCGCAGGACCGGTAAGCAGCAGCTGCCCAAGATCAATGATTCTGCTATTACCTGGGAGTTTCCTGTAGGGTTTTCCACGCCGGAGAGTAGTGATGCACGGAACTGAGCAGCAAAGACTTTACAATAGCTACAGCTCCCAGAACCCATTGAAAACTTCCATTGTCTTCCTAAGAGAAACTAAAAATTCGTTTTTATAAATGTGTCCCGTAATTATTCTGTAGGAAACAGGGGCGGACGGCACAGAGAATCCAGAGCAGAAATGCCACGGTGCCTCTTACAGAGTGTGTGCCCCGAATCCCTGCGTTGACGCTAGGAGCCCCTCCCCATGGGGCGGGGTTTGGAGGTGCCCAGGTCCGGTGGGGGCAGGAGGCTGGGGCCCACGATGGGGTCAGCGTCCTGTACAGAGGGAGAGAGAGACTCCGGGGCCTCCTCGCTCCCGGAACCCTGAGACCTGGAAGCCTACAGCTGAAGCCCCGCGCCGGTTTGCGCTCACAGCCAGGCCGGCCGTGCGACCGAGCCTAGTTCCTCGTGCCCTGCAGAGCTGCCGCTAGCACACCGGGCTCTGTTTCCCCGCTGAGGGTAAGCGGTCCAGGGCTTGGGGGCCGTTGGTCAGGGGAGGGTCCTCCGAGCACGAGGCTGAGTTTGTGGCCTGTTCTGAATGGTGTGGGCCACACGTCTACAAGAGGAGCCACCGGGAAGCTGGGCGATGTCCCGTCCTGGGGGCGCAGGGCAGGGGCAGGCCAGGCTGAGGGGCAGGTGCACGGCCCTCTGTCCGCGGATCCGCAAGCCGGCAGGAGCCAGGAGCTGCTGGGCCTCATTCCCCCTGCTCACCAGCGTGATGAAAACGGGGGGGATTGTGTCACCGGATGGTGACAGAGTTGTTCAGGGTGACCACTGACCCTCATTTCAGAACTGGCGGCTGGGGGCGCGTTTCCCCAGGCTCGTCACTGCGCCCAGACGTGCTCGCTAACGGTGAAGGTTTGCACGGGACGGGAAGTCACTTCCACTGTCACGGTACCCGCCGCACAGAAACTCCAGACGAAGTCTCCGGGGAGGAGAAGGCAGGGAAATGACACGGAAGCCTGGGATTTGGGGCCCGTCCAGCGAGGAGGGCATGGCCCAGGGCGTGGGGACGCCACACGGAGCGGGTGGAGCACCAGAGGCGGCGCCCAGAGCGAGGGAAGCCCGTGCAGCCCCTAGCACAGCCCGGCCTGGCCACGTTTCCACATGATGACATCGTACGTGGGTCACAGAAGCGAGTGGCCGGACCGTTGCTTCGAGTCTAGTCTGCGCTGGAATCTGAGTGCGTGAGGTCGGAGCTGATTTACAGAGACACAAACACTCAAGCCCGACGGGGCATTTGTCACACGTTCCATAAGTGCTTGCGGATTCCCCGCTCCGGGGGAAGTGCTCTTGCTGTGACGGTAGGTAGGGAACCCCAGCCAAGCCAGCAGGTGCAGGGGCGGGGCAGGTGCTGGAGGGCAGGGACGGGAGGGCAGGTGTGGGAGAGCAGGGCCAGTAGCACAAGGAGACAGCTAGTCACTGCTCCCTCACTCAGGCCCATGGGCCTCCCTGACCTCTGGCCTCCATCCCTGCAGCTCAGGGCTCTAGTCCTAGAAAACTTTATCAACAGCCGGACTCCCGGATTTTGTTTATAAGGAGAAACTCTGGTTCCAAGTCAGGAAACAACAGGTGTTGGCGAGGACGTGGAGAGAGGGGAGCCTCCTGCACTGCTGGTGGGAACTCAAGCTGGTATGAAAACAGCGTGGACGGTCCTCAAGATGTTGAAAACAGCCGCCCTACGACCCCACAATCACACGACGGGGCACGTGCCCCCAAGACACAGACGTAAGGATCTGAAGGGGCGCCAGCACCCCGGTGTTCGTAGCAGCAACGTCCACGACAGCCGGACTGTGGGAAGAGCCCGGATGTCATCGGCAGGTGGATGGATAAACACAATGTGGCAGAGACTCGCACACACACACATCCTACGGCTTGTCCCCAAATGGCTCGTCATTATAAAATGGAACTACAGAAATACATTATTTTTTAAAATCGATTTGTGTAACAGTGACTTAAAAACTGTAGAAATTATGCAGATTTAAAAAATTATATTTTTCGTTGTCTTTTTTCACTGCTTTTGGAGTATAGTTGACATACAGAGCTACATTAGTTTCGGGTATAGAATCTGAAGCTTGACTGTTCCATTTGCCCCCGTGCTGGGGACAAGTGCGCTCCTAGTCCCCACCCCCACCGACCGTCGGCCCCTCGGGCAACCGCCTATCTGCTCTCTGTCTGCTCTCTGTCGTTAAGTCTGGTGTGTTTGTTTGTTTTTAAAGATTTTATTTATTTATTTGACAGACAGAGATCACAAGTAGGCAGAGAGGCAGGCAGAGAGAGAGGAAGGGAAGCAGGCTCCCCACCGAGCAGAGTGCCCGATGTGGGGCTCGATCCCAGGACCCTGGGATCATGACCTGAACCGAAGGCAGAGGCTTAACCCACTGAGCCACCCAGGCGCCCTGTTAAGTCTGGTTTTGTTTCCTCCTCTGTTGTGTTTCTTAAATTCCGCAGGTAAGTGAAGTCACACGGCATCTGTCCCCTCTGCCTGATCACTTCACTGAGCTCCCTCCGGCTCCATCCACGCCGTTGCAGATGGCCCGATCCCGTTCTTTTGGTGGCCGAGGGCTATCCCGTTCTGTATGTATCTGTATGCCACACGCACCACCGCATCACAAAACTAAAAATACAGTCACCATGTGCGTCAGTGACCCCGCTACTAGGGTAAGTACCAAAGAAAACAAAACACCAACTCCGAGGGAAGACGCCCCGTGCCCACAGCAGCATTGCTGACAATGACGGCAGCGCCCAAGTGTCCACCCACAGACGAGTGGACAAAGCAGCTTGGTGAGTCACACTTTCTCCGGCTTCAACATGCGCGCTCACGAAAAAGAACTCGGGCAAACAGGCGACCCAGAGAGCGGAAGCCCCTGTAATCTCACTCCTTTCCTGAGGAGCTGCGGCAATGAGAACGGGGGTCTGTCCACGGCGCGGTGAGGTCACGGTCTGCTCCCCCAGGAGGCCCCCCACACAACCCGCAGGCCGCGGGATCCGAGGACGGACGTCCTCCGTGCTTCTGCAGGGGTCAAGTCGTGGCTTCCTCCCACCACGGGGCTCAGACCCTCCCTCGCGGAGCCTCGGTCCACTGATGCCTCCGGGGTCCGTCGGCCCAGCACCCGTGTGACGCCTTCGCCCTCCTCAGCGTCCAGCCCACCTGCTGCAGGCAGGCTCTGGGCCCTTCCCCAGACATGCTTCCCACAGAGAAGGGAGAACGGCTGCCATCCTTCCTGGCAATCCACAGGGCAGGGCCCAGCTCTTACTCTGGGGAGCGGTAATGACCCCCTCAGTAGTGAGGCCCGAAAGCGCCCCAGTGACACCGGGCCGGTCACGTCCCCGCTGCGAGTATGCCCACCTCCCCTCCGGGGAGCAGAGAGAAGGACAGGCGGGTGTTACACGTGCTTCCCGGTGGGGGGGGCTGAGAAACTTATGTCCGAACAACCAGAAGGAGGAAGTCAAGGTTCCCTGCGAGCTCACAGTTCTTCCAGGTTCTTTGCACACGTGCGCACATGTATGTCGCACTCACTGGAGGTTCTGACGCGGTCCTCTGTCCACCCCTCCTCACCGTGGACTTGTTCCAGAAATAGCCCGTCTGTGTTCACAGCTGTCTGGGGGCATCACAGGTTTGCTCTCGCACGTGGACACCTGGCCGGGCCCCTGACGCATGAGCCCGGGCCTCGCCAAAATCAGACACCGCTGTGGTGCGGCTGATGGGAGGACGGTGGGAATCCCCACGCCCCCGACACTTTCTGGCTGAACAGCAGCCCAGGGCGTCCAAGGACCAGGTGTCCCAAAGCCGCCGCCACCCACCAGCAGGCCTGAGCTCCGGCCGGCGGTTTGGGGAGGCAAACCTCCATCCTCACCCAGTCCCCACTGGACCTTCTCTTCTTACTAAAGTATTTACAAAGCAGAAAATAATACAAAATTCAGCTTTCAGAAAAAAACAATCAAAAGCCAGTTTGACAGCCGTCACCGTCTGGGGGTCGTCCCAACAATTTAAGGAAATGGAGCGAGACTGAGAAAAGTTCCCTCCACCCTGCAGTTGCCTTTCCTCGTTTTATTTGTATCATTCATTCATTCATTCACTCATTCATTCAGCACACCCTGTGTTTACCATGGCCGGGCAGTGTTCTAGAAAAGGGGACACAGCACCGGACAGAAGGGGAAGGCCCGACCGTCAGGAGACAGACTCCGGCTCCCCCAGGAGGCCCGACGTGCCCAGGATGACTCCCGACGAGCCAAGCCTCAGCGACTGAGGACAGTAACGATGATGGTTCCCTGACGGGGCCTGAGTGGGGCCTGAAACAGTAGGAGCGACTGTGGGGCATGATGAGGTTTGGGGTCTGGTGAAAGATGGGCTTTTCATGCAGAGTCTAGCGGAGAACCGGGCCGAGTTCCTGATGCGACAGGTCTGTCCCGGCCAACACGACGCATTTCCAAGGGCGTCTTTGAGACGGCACTGTTTGAGGATGGCAGCGGCACGGATCCGCGAGCACCGGCTCAGCGGCCCGCTGTTCAAGATGAGGGGATTGGGAGATGTTCCGGAGCAACAATGCCCGTATTTGTAGCCTCCTGCTCCTGCGCAAGAAGCCCCGGGAGCAGCAGTTACATGGTGCGGACAGCAGGGTGGGTGTGGGTGCTCTCATCCCCAAAACAGAGACACCGGAGACCACGGGCAAGAAACACTGAGGAGACTCAGCCGACACCAGCAGACCTGAGGACAGGGCAGGAGAGCCAAGCGGAAGGGGGCGGAGGGGACGCAAGCCGGGGCCCAGGTTCCACCTGCAGGTGTCCCCCGCCGGGAGGAGCCTCTGAGATGTGCAGCGACCCAGCGAGCACCAGACAACACCACAGCCTCCGGAGGCCGTTCACGTGAGGGATGACATCGGATGGGACAATTCAGACGATCGCCAAGGGAAGATACGGGGGAGAGAGAAGACCAGTAGCGTAGCACGGCACCTGCGTGCCCACGGGATGTAGCGACGCTCGCCACAGCCAGGCTCCAGCGCACGCAGCAGTGCGGCGGTTAGTGGCACAGTAGCCGCGCGCTGGCACACGCCTCCTGAGCGTGTTGGAGAGGCACACGTGTGTGTAAGCACAGCGGCCGGGGGGGCCGCGCTGTGTACACGGTGAGCGGCAGACGGCACCGAGGCCGGTGCTCCACGCGTGCTGCACCTGACACGCACCAGGAGACGAAGGGTGGGTGCTTCCAGCTGCAGATGGAACGTCCATTCACTGAGGCCACGGAGCTCAGTGCCCGTCCCAGACAGCGCCGTGGTGAGGAGGGAGACGGCCCTGGGCCTCGCGCCCCGGCGTGGATGGTAAGCACCCGAGGGGAGCGCTCGGCTAACGGAGCGCGGTAGTGTGTAGGGAAAGAAGGACCTCGGGGTCCGACCGGCTCGACCCCAGGAAGGCGAGTCTGCTTTGTCAGGAGAGGACCACATAAAACTCACCATTATTAGGGGAAATGAAGCTCCAACAGCTTCTGGCCATCCCAACAGAGGCAGGTAAGTCCTTAGAAATTCAACATCCATTCATGATAAAAGTTCTCCCGCCGCTGAAAGACGGGCCCTTCCTTTACCCGGTGAAAAGCACGGACAGCGGGTCAGCGGCTCACACGCCACGTGTGGGGAGGGCCACGCGCCTTCCCCGTGGACCGCGGTCACGTGGGCGTGGCCTCTCCCGACGGCCTGGCCAGCGGGGTGGAGCTGCCGGAGCGGTCAGGGTCCTGCCGGGAGAATGAGACAGGGAGGAAGAGACGCCCGCATGACTCGCGTGCGGCAGGACGACTAACAGCGTCTGAAATCAGCTACAGTGACGCACCAGACGAACCGGCGAGTAAACCCAGGATTCTGCGCCTGTGAGGGAACATCCTGTCGTCCCTTGGAAGGACTGGAAGGTAAAACTGAACATACAGCCGGAGGGAACGCTTGTTCGGCGGGAAGGCTCCGAAGCACGAAGACCGCGTTTGTCGATCTGACGCAACTTCAGTCAAAATTCTGAGGTGAAAGGTGGGCCTAAAATTTGACTAAGATAATTAAATTCCTACGAGACAACGCACATAAAGATCTATTTCTGACAATAAAACCGTAAGTGTGAAAGGCAGAATGAATGGCAGCTGTCTTCCAACAGGACTGGGACCGTCTCATGATCTAGGGGTCCGATGCCATTTCCTAAAGTGCGGACAGCTCTGAGAATGGACAAAGTCAGCCACACCGAGCTAAGTGAATGTGCTTGGCAACCGCAGAACAGGTACAAAGCCCCCGAAAATATGAGCCACGATTTATGCGATATTGGGTCTGTTCCTTGTTCTTGCTCGTGATTTCAGACGGGACAGTAGGTCTGGCCCTGTTACTCCATCTTGGTTGGATATTAATTTTAATTAAAAAAAAAGAAAGGAAAACTGAGAACCACCTAAATGCCCGTCAACAGCAAAATGTAAAACCACAGCACATCTTTCGATGAAAATGCTTTATTCTCTTTGACACGAACGAGTCTCCAAAAAGTGATAACAACGCTGGGCACAGGGAGCAAATCAAAGAACGATAAATACAGAATTCTTCCCCTTTGAACTCAAGGAAGGTGAGGTCAGGAAGTGTGCAGATTAGGGATGCACCGACGGGAGCCTCACGTGGAGAAACACGGGGGAGCAGTTGGCAAACCGGCTTCAAGAGCACATTCACTCCCGCGGCGGAGCGGGTGTCGCGGGCCCCACGCTCGCACGGTCTCCGTGACGACCGTGACGACCCGGGCCTCCACCGTGTGGTGTTCGACTGTATCGGTATCAACTTTAGGGTCAATGTTTCAAACTCTAGATACAATCTTACGGCCGCACGTACACACCCAAACCCATGCTGTGTCTCACAACTTACAACAATCTTTTAAAATTTAAATGAATGATACTTGTCATTAGAAAGAAAATTTGCTCAAGTTGTAGTAAAACAAAGTACCTATTTGCAGCTTCTAAGGGATGTCCCTGAAACAAAACATAAACATTTTTAATTACCAGTATTAATTGCCAGTATTAATTGCCAGATAAAGACAAGAAGCTAAAGGAGGAACATAAACATGATGTCAGAGGAGACACTGACCCGTGGTTTTCTGTTGTTGATACAGCAAGCAGACGGGAGATTGTAAATGTCCCAAACGATGCCATTAAAAAGCAATTAATTTGTTTCAATTGTACTGGAAAGATTTTTATAAAAAAGACAATATACTATGTCACATACACAATAAAACACAGCTTGGTAGCTTGCAAAACCAGCAATGACATGGGGGACATTCCCTGATGATGTCAAAATTACTACAGAAGACATCACAAACAAAATTTAAACTAAAAATGACAAAAACCCAGGCAAGAAGAAAGAAAGCGTAACTTTTCCTCCAAGTCGACAGCCACAATTTGTTAGAATAATTCGCGGGAGAGCTTTCACGGGGCAGAAACTCCACTCAGACCAGACAGATGTCACTGCCTCCGTAACTTCGTCCTGTTTAAAAATAACAAGAATAAACAGTGCACAGGGACTCTCAGAGATGGGGGTAGGGGCGTGAACACGCGTGGGAAAGCAGAAGGACGTAAGTCACTGGAAAGTGGGATTCGGGAGCAGGACACAGCAGAATGATGTCTTCCAGAACCTTCTCTGAAGAGGGTCAGATGGAGAGATGCTCAGCTCCAGCCACGACGTGGAAGACAGGATGAATCCACGGGCACGAGACGGAGGCTGTCTACATTTATGCAGTAAATTCCAGACCATCTGGTAGAAATGGGCCATTTTGGGAGGAAATGCTAATTGCCAAAATTGTCAGCGAGACGAACAGAAGCTGGTAAGTGGGCACTAATGTCAGGACGTCCTCAATGACGTGTGCCCAGGACAACGTGTTGCGTGCGGAGCCTTCCCGGGAGGCAGGTGGAGGGGCAGCGGGGAGCAGTGCCCTCCTGAGCAGGGGACACACAGGTCCCTCTGCCATCCCATGAGCAAGGCCTAGGGCACTCCGCGTCCACGGGGCCACGGCAAGCCCCCACGGCCTCTGCGGAGTTGGGGGAGAGCGAGAGGGGGCAGAGGTGGGGCTTCTGGAGCTGGATTTGGCCTCGCGGCATCCCTGGGGCCTGTCACGCCGAGGGGCTTTGAGCAGCTCCGAGCAGGCCCTTCCTCCCCGGCCCCTCAGCAGCCGGGGGCGTGGAACCCTTCAGTATCGCTGGGTCCACCGAGGTCTTGCAGCTTTCGTTAGGACTATTGTCACGAGGAGGCTGACCCTGTTTGTACTCGTCACTCACACGCTGTGTCCGCGCTGTCCGCTCACCCACCCTGCCCGTCTCCCGTCTCAGCCGCGCCGCCGTTGCTGAACTGAAGGTGCATGTGTGCGATCTCCGTCCAAGGAAGCCGTAGGTGTCTGTCCACCTAGGGGCCCACCGAGCACCAGTCCAGGCAACCCGGGCAGCCGTGGTCCCGGCAGGGACAGCAGAGTTCGGGCTTTGGGCCTGTCCTCCTGCCCGGGGCAGCGTCTGCAGAGGGAGACTGAGGCAGGCGTGGACGGCCAGGCAGCAACCCAGAGACTCGGGAGAGGCCACTGCCTGGGCGACGCGTCCTGCTTCTTTCTAGACTCCAGGGACTGAAGCCGAAGGGTATGCCCTCTGACCTTTCCCCAAAACACCAGTGTCAGCTGGGATCCACGAGGAAGGGACACGGGCCACCAGTGAAACAGTAGGAAGCTGACATGGTAACTCGCAGGATGGATAGACGGACGTCACACCAGGATGGCCGGAGACACAGAAGGACATAGGCAGGTGGGAGTCTTAGTAATTACACGAAAACGTGATCCCTGAAGCATGGACAGAGCGTGTGTGATGGGGGTGCAGGGTGCGGCCCGGGAATCACGTGCTCGAATACCCTGGCACGGGATTTCCCTGGGCGCCCGGGCACGGAGGACACACTCTCCACACAGACACGCAGACAGACGGATGCCAGGTCTCGGAGGCCAGTCCCAGTACGTCAGGAGGGGTTCAAACTTGGAAACTATGTGTGAGTGAAGAAGAAAAATTTAAAGATTTTGAACTCTCAGATTCCCTAAATGAAATCAACAAATCCAGAGACGTCACAAGCCACATGGCAAGTAAGTGTGACCTGATACCTGGGGGTGAGGGGGGGTTTCTTAAAATTTTTAAAATGAACTAAGCCGAAGAAAAGAAAAAGAGAATGTCTGTTCATGACCACTCAGGAGGGTCACGACTGCTAAAGCGGCTGTCTTCAGCGGAACGGTGTAAAAATCACTAAGTAAACCATCAGCGGCCGTGGGGAAACACGGGCGTCACTGGCAGGACCAGGCGGACACACAGCATAAGGGAAGAAAGCCCAAGAAAGGCACAGAAGTAAAGAAAATAAGTGGAAAAGTGACCAAGTGACATAAGTATGGTAAATGGAAACAGGACATGAAATGATAGATTTCCTGATACGTAATGACACTTGAAAATAAAGTGAAAGGATTTAAACTTACCACATAGAAAACACAACCTCTCAGAGGGGCGCCTGGGGGCTCAGTCGGTGAAGCCTCTGCCTTCGGCTCAGGTCGGGATCTCAGGGTCCTGGGATCGAGTCGCGCATCGGGCTCTCTGCTCGGCGGGGAGCCTGCTTCTCCCTCTGCCCCTGACCCTCCCCTGCTTACATGCCCTCACTCTCTCTCTCTGTGTCTCTCCCAAATAAATAAATATATCTTTTAAAAAACCTCTAAGGTGACAGGAAAGTAGACAGACCCTGGGACATCACCTGCCAACAGCAGACTTGAACCACGAACGCAGGACGGTCAGCCTGAAACCGACGGGAAAGACACACGATCTGAACACGACCTCCGCAAGCCGGCCGGCGGCCAGGATGCGGCAGAGCAAAGCGTCACGGTGGCATAACCCAAGTGTCAGAGCAGGACCCCGCAGAGCAGACACATGGCTGTCCCGCGCACGTGTGCGTCTGATCACACCGACTGAGAGCGTGTCCGACACAGAGGGGTCGTGTGCCGGGCTCGGGCATCGCAGCCGCTCCGAGACTCGTCCGGACGCGCAGACACACGCGCGGGAGGGAGAGAGGGACCAAACACAGAGACTGAGCCAATGAGGTGGAGCCGTGTGGGGGTTTATCCACACGGAGGAAATTCATAGAAGCTCCTGAGTTTTCCGTATTACCCAGAAAATACATCTCAACTATTGCGCAATCGATTTTGAAAATAATTGCAAACAAGATTCCGCACGGCCGACGGGTCTGGAAATGACGTGACAAGTCGCCACGTAAACTTCGGAAACAAAACGGAACAGAAGAGGAACTGAAGGTGTTTAGAAGCGGAAACACCGCGTGCCACACGGAGGAGCCCAGCGGCGTGGAGCGTGGGGCGGAGAACGTCCGGTGTGACGCGTACCAGCCAGGGAGGAGGGGAGCCGAAGCGGACCAGGACGGTCCAGCGGGGAGGCTGGGAAGCCACAGCGCAGCCCGAGGAGGCGGGGACAGAAAGGACAGAGTCAGTGATGCAGAAGGGGCTGCGACCCCACGGCTGTGGAGGACGTGGGCGTGGAGCAGACACTGGTGCCGCGTGCCATGGGGGGGCGTGGCTGGCGGAGGTGAGGACACGCACAGCATCCTGAAACCACACGGACGCGGACACTCGGTCGAGACCCCGAGATGCCTTCCCTCCAGGCCCAGGAGCAGGGAACCACGCTCGGATCAGCACCCCGGCCTCTCGCTGCCTGGAGCTGCCACCACCGTAAGGACGACGCCCAGAGGAGAATCACCCCCTCCCTCACTTGCAGACCCTGTTGACCTCTGCGGATCTCTGACAGCGGGGGGGGGCGTTTCATTCGAACCCACACCAGTGGCTGGAAGCACGGTCTTCGCAGGGAAGAACGGTTCTCACACCGTCACGTACCTTTGATCTACACCTCGTAAAAGCGCAAAAGATACGGAGGAGCAGCTGGGCGAGACGCACCTGTCTTCACGTCAAGGAAGGCCGAAGGCAGGAGCGCCGATGGACGCCCCCGGGACAAGCTGCTTTTCCTGCCGGCGACTCACTCCCAAAGCAGGTGCGAGCGTGTGCTCAGCGGCCTGAGTCAGGCTTCTGGTTCAAAGTGTGTGTTCGGTCGCGCTGGCTTACAAGGACGTCTCGAGCGGTGTCCCTTACGTAATACAAGTAACGTCCGCGAAGAAGAGAGTCAACAGAGTTCATCCGGACTGTTGCCAGCAGGTCCGCACGCACACCTGACGGCATTACCCGTGTCCGTGATGGCTGACCCGGGCGTCTCATCGGAGCGTGGCACCCCCGACCGAGCCGGGACCAAACTTAGCCGAACACGCGTGAGCCCCTCTGTGGAGGTTTGGAAGCCCGTGATGGGCAAGGAGGGCGATCCGGATGCACGAGCAGGAACTAATTATTATAAACCGTCAGTTCTCCCCGAATTGCTTCAAACCCTCTATGTGGTCTGAACTACTGCCCCCGCTGGAGCTGCTCAAGTACAGAATTACGTAGAGTCTCGTATGGAAGACGGAGATTCCCAGACAGCTTCATCAAGCAGAAAACGCGGGCGTGGGTTCGACACTGCGCACGCGACGGAGAGCCGGGCCAGCGTCGGAACCGGGGCTCGGGGAGTCGGCAGGAAAAGCAGACGGCTCGGTGGCAGGGCCATCTGCGCCCACGCCTCACAGCGAGCCCAGCCGTGGGCCCCGCTCCGGACGGGTAAAGTCACGACACTAATAGAGAAGACGTCAGGACCCTGTTTTCTCACCCAGGGCAAGGGGCGGCCCCCTGGAGCGCAGAGACCACGTGAGCCCACGGGTGGCCCTTTGGACCCTGTTTCCATTGTATTAACTTCCCGTCGCCGCTCTGAGGCTTCGGTAAAGACGAGCGCGGGATTCCCCCGCACCAGGCTTAAAGCGAAGCTGAGGACAAGGATGGCCTGCGGAGCCGGGACTCACGGGGGCGTCGTCCGGGACACGCTGGCCTCGGGGGGACGAGCGCTATTCCAACTGTGCATCGCCGGCACAGCGAGCAGACCGACAGGCCCATTTGCTCAGTCCGGCTGGACCGCGTGGACGGAGGTGGCTCTGCTTCGTGTTCTCACGTTCCAGGAGGGGAGCTGCAGGCAAGAGGCCCCCGTCAGAGCCGTCCGATTTAATTACTCTTTAATTATCCGACAACGCAGATGGGAGACCAGGAAAATCGCTCATGGTACTCACAGCCCGCTCGCCTCTGTGACCCGTCCTCACGGGAAGTCAGATGCTTGTGCCTTCCTAGCGCGTGGAGCAAACAATTGACGTGTCCATAAAGGTGGCGAAGTCTGTACAGAGTTTAACTGTGCACGAGTCATCAGCGCCGGGTCTGAGGGAGCCCGTGAAAAGCTCTGCCTCCGCCGCGCCTGGCTCCCAAGCCACCCCCACAAGCCGCGCCACCCGCCGGCTGTCTCTGTCCTGGGTCTCAGGCCTGAGGCCCCCGCCCAGCTGATGGCACGTTTGTACGAAGTTGTGGCATGTGAGGAGGTTGGGGTAAGTGAGTGATGCATGAAGAGGCCACGGCCTGGCCTCCCCCGGGCTCTCCAGGCCCCCAGAGTCTGAGCGGTTTGGGACCCCCTCCTGCGGTGGCCTCTGTTTCCCGGCATCTAGAAAGTGCCTACAGTGCGCTGGGACTCAGTGGGACAGAGAGCGAGGGGACACCGCGGGCTGTCCCCTCTCGGGGCAGGACTGGTGAGCTTGCATCCAAATTCGGGTGGTGGAGGTCGGCCGGATGACAGTCTGGGCCCTGATGCTCCGGGGCGCACCCAGAGTCCCCAGCCGCGGTGCTCGGGCCATCCGCTGTTCGGCCTGTGCCAGGCAGTGGGGCCAGGCCCGTGGGGGGCGGGGCGGGGGAGACACTGCCCAGCAGGGGACCTACTGAGGAACACACGCCTGGGAGCTCAGAGAGGGTCATGCTGGCACTGGGTTTTGTCCGTGCAGCCATCGTCCAAGCCCACACCATCTCTTCCCTCCATCCACACGTCCAGCTCGCAGACTCCCCCGCTGGGCACCCCACTTCCCACACACGTTTATAGACACCACTGTCTCCCCCTGCAGTCCCGCTCTCTGGCTTTGCCCTGACCTGTTGCCCACGAGAGACTCCGTCCGACCTGGGACACCAGCCCCTCAGTGATTCTCCCCAGTTGAAATCTCTCCTTGGCTCCCCTCGGTCATTCGTCGAGAATCCCCAGTTCTCAGCATGCACGTGAGGTCCTCTGGGCTCTGGCCTCTGTGTCTCCCCAAACCCCCGGTGAGTTCGGGCACCGAGCATACCCACCTGCTTCCATCTTCCTGTCTAGTCTGGCCTCCACCAGAGACAGGCTGCCGAACCACACGCCCCGGGAACGCCTCCCGTCCTTGCAGACACCGTCTCCTGAGCCCCGGCTTCTCTGATTCCTTGGACGCCAGGAAGCCCTGCACCATGCAGATGGCCCTGTGGCCCCAGAGGCCCCTCCTGGGGACACGCATGGTGGCCCGTACATGTGAGACGAGGTGACTGTCTGCTCCTGGGGGACTGTGGCAGGTCTCTGCCCAGACTGCCACGTAGCTTCTTTCTCACTCTGGAACCATCGTCAGCAAATTTGCCACTGTTACAGACATTGAATCGTCCTCGTTAACCAATGACTCCAGTCCATGCCACAGTGGCTGGGCCCTTGCCTGCCTGTGAGAGACCCACACCTGTGGACCCACTCATGGACCCACTCCTGGACCCATTCCTAGATCCACACCTGGACCCACACCTGGACCCACACCTGGACCCACACCTGGACCCACTCCTGGACCCACACCTGGACCCACACTTGGACCCACACCTGGACCCACACTTGGACCCACACCTGGACCCACACAAGGATCCACTCCTAGACCCACACCTGGAACCACACCAGGACCCACTCCTGGACCCACAGCAGGACCGACTCTTGGATCCACACCTAGACACACTTGGATCCACACCTGGCATCTCACCAGGAGTCACAGGCTATCATATCTAGGAGTCTCTCGTGGAGGTGGAACAGAGCCCGAGCACGGCGGCTGCAGGATGCCCAGGGCGGAGGGTCCAGGACAGCATCAGGGAAGCCCCAGTGGAGAGAATAGGCAACAATGCTCAAGAAAAAGTGGCCTCTGGGAATGCCCTGTGTCCCCAGCGAGATGACAGGAGCAACTGATGGTGTGCGTGAGGACAGACACGGCGCTGGGGACGGTGGGGGTGGCGGCAATCCTAGCTGCACGGTACACTAGCAGGGATGTTTCTAGAAAATGGCGAGTAACCAGGGCTCTCTTCTCTGATCTCAGCCAGGTCCTCTCCCAGAGAGGACTGCCCTCACCAGCTCCGGGCTGCTATGTGGGTAGGGGATACAGAGGACCCCTCAGCTCTCAGACAAGCTGAGAGACAGGCCCCCGGGGCAGACCCTGCCGAGGCAGAGCACTGAGCCGATGCCCTGGGCCTTCCGTTGAGCTCCGTGGTGGATGCTGAGCGGGGAACTCCCTGCGGACAACCTGGGTGACCCCACTTGTGCAGTCTCTGCTCCACAGGGTCCAAGAGAGGTGTCGGGCCACTGTCTTTGGCACTAGTCACCAGTGACCAGCGGGCCATCAGGTTCCCCAGACATCCACGTCCCCAAACGCAAGTTCAGCAGCATCTCATTACTGTGCTGGTGCCCAGGGCACTTTCTTCTGTGTGGCAAGTTTATTTCAGCCTAAATTATTAAGCACGTTGTTTAATAATGCAAGCCTTCACGTTGTCGCTGGAAAAGCAGATGCCTTGTTTCAAAGCATATTGTTTCCAGAAAGCAGCAGGCGACCTGAGCTCCCTCCTCTGATCTCAGCCCGGGATCGTCTGCTCATGGAGACGCAGGGCGTTTCTTGGTTAATAAATGAGGTTCAGCCCAGCCTTGTGCTCCTCTGTCTAACGTACTTATTCATTTGCATTTGACAAGGTCCCTGGGATAAACGCTGACCGTTTGGGCAGTTTTCAGGGAAAAGCAGATTTGTCTGCGCACAAGTTGTGTTCCCACAAGCACAACACCTCCTGAGCCGTGCACACAGGCGGGAAGGGTGTGTTCTTCCCGCTTGGGCAGAGGAAAAGCCTGCACCAACTCCCGTTTCTTAAGAGCCCTCCCAGCCCACGCCTCCCATGCAGGTCACGGGGGAGCGAGCGGAGACCCCAGCTCGCCCTGTGTGGGGTCGAGACTGCACCCAATTCCACGTCGCTGAAGCCCAAGTTCCTCCCGAGCTTCAGCCAGAGGCGCCCGTTCTAAGGTCCCGCACGTCCCTGGCGTCCGTCCCTCGCCTCCTGGGAGGCTCCTGCTTGCAGCATCCACCAGACTGCTGGGGATTTCAGAGCAAGACGGCATCTTGGGTGGGTGTTTCAAGCCCCGTCTGAAACTCTATAAGAACCTTGGAAAACTCCAAGGCGGTAGGACCTCCAACGGTGAGGAGCCCAGGCGGGAACAGATCCAGCCCGGGAGGACGGCCGCTGGCTCTTCCTGTTCCAGACACTCCTGAGGACAGACAGGGGCACTGGGGGCAGCCTCCCGGGATGGCAGACGGCACACCCGGCAGCCAGCCCCCCAAACTCATCTGGACGCCTATGATGACCTTGGGAGCAGCCAGGACACCCCGTCTCCTTCTAGCTCAACTAAACTTCTCTAAAAACACCCAAAAGGGACCACTCCCTCTCACTCATCAGGCCTCAGGAAGCCCACGAGGGAAGCCACAGCCTGTCCCCCTCGAGCAGCAGCACACAGCTTTCCATCTTGTTTGGCGGGCAGACCGCCCAGGTGCCCCCCAGAGGACACAGGTCAGGAGAGGGCGGTTCCACCTGTGCCCAGACAGGGGTGTTCTTGGGTCTCAGCAGGTAGGAATGCCCAATGGGGGAGTTCAGGCCCCAGAGCCTCAAGGTGCCTCAGGCATGGACAGAGGAGCCGGGGGAGGCAGCGCAGAGGGCAGGGGTGTTCATCTGGTCTCTCCTGGCAGCTTCGCTTGATACCTCCTGCAGACGTGGCTCTCACCACCAAGCACAAGAGCCCCCTCCCCCTCCACCAGCCCCCTGGGGATTGGGAGGAAAACAGGCAGGTGACCCCCACTTAGCCCCCAGGAGACACCTTCACATCACCCACATCACAGTCGAGCTGGGGTTTTCTGAGCCTTGGCTGACTGTGTTCTTGTCTCAAGCAAGCTGGGCCCCCCCACCCCCAGTGTCCACCATCTGCTTTGGGGACACCACTCCAGCACAGCTTCTGGTGTGGGTCCTGCTGTCTTGGCCTCCCCAAAGTCACCTGGAGCCCGGGGCCTGGTGCAGGGGCACATCAGGACATGGCAGGCGTTGAGGAGCAGACAGACGAGCCCCTCCCAGGTATCCTGCTCGGCCTGCCTGGAGGACCAGCCACCACCCCCGGGCCAGGCTGATGGACAGCTCAGGGGCCACGGCAGGAACCCAGCTCCCTCCTCACTGTCCCAGGGAGGGCCAGACACTCAGTGGCCCTCCAGGTGGAGGGCTTCTAAGGGTGCAGGCAAGGGACAGATGGAGAGGCCAGATGCCTCCAAACAGTCAGGGAGGGAGGAGTGAGGCTGGACGGGGCAAGGGAGGCCCGCCATCAGGGGAGGCTTTGGGGCGGGGGGAAGGAGGCAGAGTGGGAGGAGGGCCCACAGGGGGCTGGGCGGGCAAGTCCAGGGCCGTGGCGAGGACAGCAGGGGGACCTGGAGAAGGGATGCAGCACAACCACCTGTTGGGTGTTCCACGGCCTCGGGGGCTGCGGGCTGGACGGTGCCGCCGCTGGCGGGCTTGGAGCCGGGCACAAATGCACAGACCCTCTGTTTAGTCCTTCTCAGGTATCTCGGATTTCTCTCATCACGGTGTTCCAGGTTTGAGCACACGGATCCCATTCGCATTTTGTTAGATTTATACCAACGTATCTCTGGTCTTTCGGTGCTGGTGTAAAACGTATTGTCTATAATCTCAACGTCCAGCCATCCCCGCTAATACTAGAAACTCCGTGCACTTACGTCCGAGATGGGGCTAATTCGCTCAGTCAGTTGTGCAATCTGAGACTGATGGTGGTTTTGTCCATTTCCGTTCTCGGAAGGTTTGGTCCAGTCTCGTTTAACAGAATTGCTGATGGCCCCTCACTGGCGACTCCTGCCTCTTGGTCAGACCTGTTCCTGGACCTTTCACAACCCTGATTTCCACAAATGAAGCACCTGTGTTCCTCCTCCCGAGCACCTTCTGGAACCTGCTGTTGCGACTTTTAACTGTTTCTCTTTGCCAGATGCCTGAAGCTCGGAATACGTATCCTTAACGCGCTACGACGTAACTTCGATCCGCGCTTGGCCGCTGGCTGGGAGCACGTCCCACCTGCCCGACGACCCTGCGTCACCGTCTGTTTTACTGACTCAGCGTGACGGTCCCCGTCCATCTCGGCGCCAGGGGTCCGCCCCTCATTCTTTCCCAAACCCGCACGCTCCCGTCTGGGATGGTTTTCCTCCACCGTGAATGTGGACGTCTGATGGCGTCTTTACTTCCCTCTCGTTTCTCGAGACTGTTTTGTGCGTGGGATTTGGATGGGCAGCGCTTCCGTTCTGCTCAGCGCGTGGAGATGGGGCTCCGGGACACGGGGGTCCCGCTGTCCCCACAGAATTCCACTCTGGGCTCCTCCAGTTTCCTCTGACTGTGTCTCAGGGACCGGCTTGCTGCGCCCCGCCGGGCGCCTCCCTGCTCGCCGCTCTGCGCCCCGGGGTCCAGTCTGCTTAAGGAATTGCGCTTCTCGGTCCCGAGTGGTCCATTTGAGGACTTTCGTTAAAGCCCAATTCTGTGGAAATTATGCGTGTTCTCTTCCACTTTATCAAACGTTCCCTTTCTTTTCTTCAGCATATTTGTAGCTACTGTTGTCCCGGCCCGGCGGCTGTGCTCGCACCTGACCATGCCCAGCCGTTTCTGGGGGCTTCTCTCGCTCTCGCGCGTCCATCACAGCGGCCTCTTCCTCCCTTCTCATCCTGAGAAAAAAGAGCGTGCTGGGTGCTACGTGCCAGTGGCCACAGAGCGTGTCCTTCCTCGCAGGGGACGCTCTTTCCCCCGTGAGGCCACAGGCAGGGTGCTCACCACGGCCGCCAACCAGGACCCGGGTCGGGGCAGGGCTGGGGCAGCCTCAGCTGGACGTCATCCACTGTCACGATGCCTCCCAGGTGAGACGTGACCTGGTTCCCCAGCCCGCCCTTCAGGGAGATGGTCCTCTCTGACGCACAGAGACAGTGGGCAACCCCACTGCCCCCTCCAGCTCAGGCTTCCTGACCTTGGCTCTTCTCACAAAGCCTTAGCGGCGAGCGAGCATGACAGGCGAGGGGGGTCCCAGGGTCTTAGGTGGCCAGCGGCCCCAGAACTCGTCTGCTTTCCGTTTGACATTTCATTTGCTCTTTTGCTTCTGTAGATTTAGTTTTCTTAATTGTAGCTCATTTTAATTCATTGGATTCATTTGATCCATTTAGCAAGTAACAATGTAAAGAGTAAACATTATTAGCCTCCTTAGAGCAGTGGTGGCTAACGGCTCTGTAGCACTGAGACTTTACGAGGTCTTGTTCAAAGTACTCTAAGTCCGATAACTAATTTAGCCAGTGAGTAACCTCATCCCTGTATAAGAAAAATGATTCGTCTTATGTTAATGCCTTAAACATATTCCATCCCATTTCCCCAACCTGGCTGATATAAAAGTTAGATTTTGTATTACTGTGAGTTAATGTTTGTCCTGAAATCCCCTATATTACTCTTACAGACTACTAACCTAGAAGTCTTTCTTAGCCATTTATAGTAAAAATGTGTGTAATAAGTGAAAACCTCATCCACAAATGCAATGAAATGCTACTTAGCAACTCTCCTCTCCTGAGGGATGGGACTGCTTGGGATTCTTATTCCATATGGGATCCGCTCAAGACTTCTCCCTCTAAAACAGTCTTATATTCCACAATTAGTGCCTGGGAATCGTTTTTATGACACGTGTACACCATGAATTACTTTAAATCTACTTCTCATGAATCAAAGTGCAGAAAGTGGAGCCCCTACCCTCGTCCCCTTCTCCTTTCAAAGAAATAAGACAGTGGCTAGGATGGATAAGGAAGATGTGACTCATACATGCGATGGAATACTACGCAGCCATCAAAAAGAATGACATCTTGCCATTTGCAATGATGCGGATGGAACTAAAGGGTGTTGTGCCGAGTGAAAAAAGTCAATCAGAGAAAGACAATGATCATATGATCTCCCTGATACGTGGGATTAAGAAACAAACTGGAGGAGCATAGGGGAAGGCAGGGAAAAATAAAGCCAGTGAAATCAGAAGGGAGATTAACTAAGAGACTCTCAATGACAGGAAACAAAGTGAGGGCTGCTGGAGTGGGGGATGGGGGAATCGGGTGATGGACACTGAAGAACTCGGGATGGGACGGGTGCTGGGTGTCATATGATGAATCACTGAACTCTGCCCTGAAGCTAGCAGCACGCTGTGTGCTAACGGATGTCCGCGGTGGAGGGGGACAGTGGTGAGCAGCTCCAGCAGCCACCAGGCTAGCAAGGAGACCACCTGGGCAGGAGGAGTTTCCGGCGGAAGGTGGGAGCGGGGACAGGCAGACCTGGGACTCTGAGCCATGAGAGAGGTGAGCACGAACTGACCCGTCCAGCCGTGGGGACACACAGGGCTCCAATGGGGCAACGATGCGGTTTCTTCTGCTAGTATCCACCGGTCTGTTTTTCACTAAGATGAGAGCAGCTTGGGCACATCTGAATTAATGGGTGATGGGCTGTGACACAGGCCAGAGGGACAAGCAGCACCGGAAGTCCCCGACGAGGTGGGGGGGCAGCGGCAGGGACAGGTGCACAGCCTGGACATTAGGGGTGATGTCTTCAATGGGAGGGGCGAGGGCACTAGGGTGGGCACTGCCAAGGTCGAGGGACATTCCAGCGCAGCCACAGGTGTTGGGGGAGGGATGGCAGTGGTGGGGAGGCTCAGCCTTCCTGGGGGCATGGGGACCGTGGTGCCCCATCGGTGTGTCTTCGGACGGTGTGACTTTGTGGCTTTCTCCCACGGCAGTAGCAGGGGACTCAGTGATATTGGAGGCCAAGGCATGGCCAAGCAGGGCGCCATTTTGGGCCTGGCAGGAGCAGTGTCCGTGAAGAGTGTGCCTGAGCCGGGGCCGGCAGAGTGATACAGACCCACTCAAGGCCATGTGCATGTGAAATGGATGTTTTTGGTTAATGGAGAGACCTCAGAAGCCAGAGGCTGAGGTCTGAGAACTGGTTATTAGAAACCTCCCAGCAGTACCCGGGGCTCTGAGGGCCTCTGGCACTCACTCTCGCCGACTCACGGAAGGCCTGAAAAGATGGTGGCAGAGCCTGGACACGGTGGGCGTGTGTTCCATACAAAGGTGGGAGCTGCCCTCTGACCGGTAGGCTCTGGTCTGAAGACGCCCCCCTCTGACTCACCGGCACCAGTGTGGGAGCCCCTGAACGAGACCCCACGGCATCTCCCAACACCTGCACGTCACCGTCCCCCACCTCACTGCACGTAAGGCAGAGCCGAGCCGTGGAAGTCAAGGGGCAGGACCTCCCCACCCCCGCAGGCTTCCTCCCGAGCCGAGCAGGGACAGAACGTGGAGCCGGTGGCAATCCACAGCCCAGCGGCTCGTAGGAGACGGACAGACTACAAGAAGCAAAGTAGGGATTCTGAGGGACCATGACAAGGGGCCTGAGAGGTACAAGCAGATCCAGCACGGCCTCGTTTATAGGATCAACGAAGACGAGGCTGATCCCGAGGGAGCGGTCGGCTATGTCAGAGTGAGCCCGAGGGCTCCTGGCGTCTCCGATCCGACCGCTCAGGAGTTGGCGGTTGTTGCTGGCGGAGTGACCCAGGGCGCAGGACACCGAGGACGGAAGTGATGGTGATAAGGAGGGACACCGGGCTTCTGGCGTCCTTGGCTGGGGTTCCCCGTCGGATGAGCTCCGCAGTCACTGAATACAGACAAATGTCAGGAAACGCTGTGTTTGAGAACTGTCGCCCACCCCGTGTCCTTCCTCGGCTCGGCACAAGGTGCAGAGTGTGGGGTGGCTTCCTGAGGCTCCTAAGATGATGTACGTGCGTTGGCCATATTGGACAGCCCTGGGGGTGACTTCCACGGCCTGCAGAGGCGTCCCCCGCCCCCGGGTTACCGAGCTCTCCGGGAAGCCGGGCTGTGCGGCGGGAAGGCGGCTGGGGCCGAACCAGCCGTTGACCCGGCCCAAGCCACCAAGGAGCGGGTCCCGAGCGGGGGATACCCAGACCCTTGTTTAAGGTTTAGCACAACCGAGCACTCGTCCACCAGCCACGGACACGTAAGTCCTGCCCTTTGTTCCTGCTTTGTTTGCCCATCTCCGCGCGGAAGCCCAGACATATTTAGAAGCCTCGATTCTGCCTTCCCCCGACGTTATCAACAGGGAACAGAAAGTTAAGTCACACCCTCATCGTGTCGGCTGCTGAAAGCGCTCGGGGGACGGGGAGAATGTCGTCACCAGCAACTGCCATGTAACAGATTGCGAATCCTTCGAACCATTTCCGCTGAACAGTCCCCTGAGTAATGGAGCGTGTGGGACAGCAGCCCACTCCCGAGTCTTCTCTGGAGCTCGGGGAGCAGAGAGGCTCCTCGTCGGCACCGGACCCCACCGGAGTCCCCGCTCTGAGCACGAGCAGCTCCGCAGCGGGGCACGCGGGCCACGTCGGAGAGCGGAGGGCAGCAGGAAAGCCACGTGGCCCGGAGGAAGGCGGCAGGCGTCACCAGGAGTCCCTGGAGGCCCGAGCCCGCGCGGTCAGAGGTCCACATTGTCCGAGAAAACACCAGAACGCCGCCCCGTCGAAGACGAAGCCGGGTGGACCGGATCCAGGACCCTCCGCCCTCAGGCTGTCTCTGCTCAGCACGTCCAAACCCAAAGTCACGGTGTTCCTGCCTTGCCGAGAAGAAGGGGCGACAGGCCTGCCACCCCCACGTGAGACCTCAGATCAGGGTTCTTCCCGTCATGGTGGATTAAACGGGCTCCACGCCCTTGCAGCTGGTCATGTCCTTGACCTAAGACCTCTCCCTGCCGTCTGTCCCAGGTGTGCCCAGTCCAGCGTGGCCAAAGCATGGCCCCGGGTGGACCTTCCGCTTCTCGATGCCCCAAACACGAGAGCCTCGTGGCCGCTCCTCACCCCCAGCCTCCCGACCTCGGTCCCCTCCCCCTCCGATAGGATCCAGGCCGAACCCACGCCATCACCGCACACCCTCTGCTTATCTTTGGCTAATTCCTCCCGTAACATTTCCCCCTCAGAGGTCACGCACACGTCTCATTAGAGTTACTCCTGTGTGTCTAATATTTTCGATACTATTTATATAACACTTTTTAAATTCCGTTTCTAATTGTTGGCTTCTATGTAAAAACAAACTTGATATTTACCTTTTTCCAGTAACCGTGATAAATGTAACTTATTAATTCTAATAATTATCCTATGACCTTTTTGAAGTTTTACATAATCAATTATGCTGTATTCAAATGGCTTTTGGTTTTCCTACTCTAAGCCCCGCGTTTTCATGCTTTCCCCCTGCCTCGCTGTACTGTGCAAAAATCCTTGGTCCGACACTGAAAAGCGGTGGCGACATTCCCGATTTCTGGTGGAAATGCGACCCGTCCTTGTTTGTTGCTCCGTTAGACTAAGGGAGCTCACCTTCGCTTTGCCAAGAGTTTTTATCTCGAACGAACATCAATGTCCTTCCCAGGTTTCCTGTTGCACCTATTAAAGTGATTGTTTTTTAGCTTATTCTACTAATGTGGTAAATTACATTAAACTTCTTTGGTTCTTTTTAAGCGAAGATATAATTGACATACAAAAGTGCAAAATTCTTCAATGTTCAGTTTGGTGAGTTTTAGCAATTTTCTTTACATTATGTTACGTTAGTCACCATACAGCACATCATTAGTTCCTGGTATAGTGTTCATGACTCATTGTTGCGTATAACACCCAGTGCTCCACGCGGTCCGTGTCCTCCTGAATACCCACCACCGGGCCAACCTGTCCCCCACCCCCTCCCCTCTGAAACCCTCAGTTCCTCAGAGTCCACAGTCTCTCATGGTTCGTCTCCCCCTCCGATTTCCCCCAACTCCCTTCTCCTCTCCATCTTCCTTTGTCCTTCGTGTTATTCCTTATGCTCCACGAGTAAGTGAAACCGTATGATAACTGATCTCTCTGCTTGACTTATTTCACTCAGCGTAATCTCCTGTCCCGTCCACGTTGATGCAAAAGTTGGGTATCGATCCTTTCTGACGGAGGCATCATACTCCATAGTGTATATGGACCACATCTTCCTTACCCACTCGTCTGCTGAAGGGAGTTTGGGCAACTGTGTACGTCTGTGTAACCAGCACACAAGATGAGACGCCCCCACCAGAAGCTCCCCCGTCCCTGTCCATGTGCACCCCCACCGCCAAAACCCGGTTTCTGTCGCCGCAGGTTAGTTTTGCCTGTTTTGAACCCCGTACAAATGGAACACGTAGCAGGCACACATTTGCCCTCGCTCCCCCGCCAGATGTGGTCCTGAGTTGCGTCCCATTGTCACTCTCAGACAGACGTGCATCTTTCTCTGCCGCTCACCAGGGTTTCCACCGTACTCTATGCTCCCCCCGTTTATCTGCTCCCCGACTGGTAGACTTCTTGGCGAGTTTCAGTTTGGGGCAGTTACGAATAATGCTGCACAAACATTCTCACACACGTCTTAGCAGGTACATACCCAGGGGTGGGCCGCCCCCGACGTGGCAGGACCCCGCGGCCTGCTCACTCTATGGTGCAGCCCTGTCGCCGGCACCTACAGATGTGGGCTTGATTTCTTCCCAGTTGTCATTGTTTCTATTATATTTTTCATCTCAACTTACTCATAAGAACCTCCTGTATAATTTTTGGGTAGAAATAGAACTAGTAATTATCCTAGATTTATTCCTCTGGTATTTTTTTCCCAATTTTTTTAAAGTAGGAACACACACATAGCTTAAAATTAACTGATCTTAACTGTAAGTGGCTTTATAAACACTCAATGTACAAACCTCCACACCATCCATCTCCAGAACTTTTCCATCTTCCCAGATGCCCCCTCCCCAGCCCCCGCACCAGCATCCTCTCTGTCTCCCCGAGTCCGACCCCCGGGGCGCCTCACGCAGGTGGAATCGTGGAATTTGTTGTGTGTGTGTGTGTGACTGGCTCGTCTCCCGTAACGCAGCGTCCTCGAGGGTCCTGCATGTGCCAGCCAGTGTCAGAGTTTCCTCCCTTGTGAAGGAACAGTCATCTGGAGGGGCCATGCTTTATCCATCCCCCACTGACAGACACGTGGGTGGCCTCCCTGCCAGCCCTCGTCAGTGATGCACGTGGGCACGCGTGCAAGACGTCCCCTCCAGACTCTGCTTTCGACTTTGGAGCGTACCCGCACCAGTGGCTGGCTGGATCCCGTTCAGCTTTTTACCACGAATTAAGATGTTCGTTTCAGGCTTCTCATAAACACCCTTTTAGCAGAGCCACGGCCGCTCCTACTTCGCGGAGGCGTTCCCCCGAGTAGGGTACTGAGCACGACCACGTGTTCCTCTGCTTCCCCGGAGATTATCACTTTTACTTTCCCTCTCATTCCCTTGATGAGGCGGAGCAGGCTGGCTGGTGAGTATGAAGCTGCTCTCGCGTTCCTGGGATAAAACTCACTCAGTCACGGTGTTGATCTTCTCATTCACTGCTGGACACGGACAGCCATACTGCACTGAGTAGTTCCGCGTCTTTGTGCGAGAGCGATGGCCAGTCTGCAGTTCTGCTTCTTGATGGTTCCTCTGCCGGCACTTGCGTCCCTCACTCGCTATTTACAGAAGAGTTTGTATAGTATTGGTATTAATAATAAATGTTTGGTAGAATTCTCTGATGAAGCCCTCAGAATATGCAATTTCCTTCATGGGAATATTTCTGATTATGGATTCAATTTACATCATGGACACAGGTTTGCTTAGACTTTCCATGTCTTCTTGCATCCAGTTTGGTATTTTGTGTTTTTCGAGGAGTTTTTTGCTTCATCAACATCGTTGGGATTCTGTTCGTAATCTCCCCTACAAAACTCCCAGTGCATGTGATGTCGATGCCTCCTGATGCTGCCCATCTCTGTTTTCCTCCTTTTGTTACAGTGGATCCATGTTGTTAGAAGTTTATTATTTTTATTTTTTCAAGGAAACACTCTTTTTTGTTGATTTCTTTCTGTTTTCTATTGTATTGATTTTTTTCCCTTTTTTTTAAGTTCTATTAGCCAACATATGGTACATCATTACTTTCTGACGTAGTGTTCGGTGATTCGTTAGTTGTATATAACACCCAGTGCTTGTCCCAATGATGCCTCCTTCATGCTGGTCACCCGATTACCCCATCCCCCACCCCCATCTCCTCTGTAACCCTCAGACTGTTTCTCGGAGTCCCTAGTCTCTCGTGGTTTGTCTCTCCCCCAATTCCACCCTCCAGTTTTCCCTTCCTTTCTCTGATGTCCTCCGTGCTATTTCTTATGCTCCACAGATAAGTGGAACCATATCAAATTCTCTTCCTCTGCTTGACTTATTTCACTTAACGTGATCCCTCTAGCTCCATCCATGTTGATGCAAATGACGGGTCTCCATCCTTTCTGACGGCTGCATCATCTTCTGTTGTGTGTATGGACCATGTCTTCTTTACTGGCTCATCTGTTAAAGGGCATCTCAGCTCCTTCCACAGTTTGGTGACTGTGGACATTGCTGCTGTGAACATTGGTAGCACGTGTCCCTTCTTTCACTACGTCTGTATCTTTGGGGTAAATACCCAGTGGTGCAATCACTGGGTCGTAGGATAGCTCTATTTTTAACGTCTTGAAGAACCTCCACACTGTTTTCCAGAGTGGCTGCACCAGCCTGCATTCCCACCGACACGTAGGAGGGCTCCCCTTTCTCCACATCCTCACCAACACTTGTTGTTCTCTGTCTTGTTAATTTTAGCCATTCTGACTCATGTGAGGTGGTAGCTCATCGTGGTTTTGATTTGTATTTCCCTGATGGCAAGCGATGTTGCACATTTTCTCATGTGTCTGTTGGCCATTTGTATGTCTTCTTTGGAGAAGTGTCTGTTCATGTCTTCTGCCCATTTCTTGACTGGGCTATTTGGGTTTTGGGTGCTGAGCTTGGTAAGTTCTTTACAGATCTTGGATACCAGCCCTTTATCTGTTATGTCATTTGCAAATATCTTCTCCCATTCCTTTGGTTGCCTTTAAGTTTTGTCAACTGTTTCCTTTGCCACATGCAGAAGCTGTTTAACTTGATGACGTCCCAATAGTTCATTTTCACTTTTGTTTCTCTTGCCTTTAGGGACGTGTATTGATTTCTGATCTTAGTTCTTATACTCACCTTAAGTCTGTTTCTCTTTTATTGTTTTTTTTTCAAGGTGGGATCACAGTTTATTTATTTATACCACTTTAAAACACATAAGCCATAAATTTCCCTCTAAATTCTGCTAGCTGTACCACTGATTTTGATATGTTACATTTTCATTATGTCACAATTTGAAATATGATCTCATTCCCTCTGTGGTTTCTTCTTCAAACCATGCAGTATTTAGCAGTCAGAGGTTTAATTTCCAAATATTTGTGGATGATTTAAGTATCTCATTGTTATTGATTTCCAATCTAAAACCATTATTTGAGCATATGTTCTGTATGATTTTTTGTGTTTAATTCCTTTTATATGTCAATACCCATTTCTACAGCCCAGATAAGGTCTATCTTGAAGAAAGTTTCACATGTGTTTGCAAAGAACACACACCGTGCAGAGGTTGGCTAGAGCATTCTATAAATGTCAAGTAATACTTGTTGGTTGATCATTATATTTATTTTCTACAGAGATATTTTCCCTAATCTATCAAGCAATTGAAAGATTGGTGATAAAAACTGCTAGTCATGGTTGTGTGTCTACATATTTCTGTCTTCATTTCTGACAATTTCACTTCCTGTGTTTTGAATCTCTGTTGTTAGGCCAGTACTTGTCTAGTAGTACGATGTCTCTTCAGTGAATTCATCACTTTATCATTATACATGTCCTGTGAAAACTCCTTCTCTTAAAGTCTGCCGTTGGCTAGCAGGACCGCTGATGTCGGCGTGGGGCCTCTTCCCCCACCTCCCATCCATCGTCTGGCCTGTGTCTTTACAGTTACGTCTGTCTCTAGCAGGAAGCATTGGTGGGTCTTTGTCTTTTGTTTGTTTTGTTCTGAGCCCACCTCACAGCACTTACCTTTCATTCTGAGTGCTCAGCCAGTGCAGACCCAACAGGAGTTCCTGCTAGGAGAGAGGTCAAGGCTCTCATTCTGAAGTTTGTCCAACACTGATTCACTTCCATCTTTGTTCCACTTTACTCTACGTAAACACTTACTTTTGTATTTCTCCTTGACTTTAGACAATTCAGATTTGCTATTATTTGTGCCAATTTAATAAGGCTTTTTTTCCTGTGGATTTGTCTATTTTGTCTATTTTTTCTGTCTTATTGATAAAGTGTTTTTTTGAGGGGACGCCCGGGTGGCTCAGCCGGTTAAGCTTCTGCCCTTGGCTCAGGTCATGATCCCAGCGTCCTACGACGGAGTACCACATCAGGCTGCCTGCTCAGCAAGGAGCCTGCTTCTGCCTCTACCGTGTTCCCTGCTCATGCTCTCTTTCTCTGTCTCTCTCTCCGACAAATAAAACCTTTTTTTAAAAAAGTGTTTTCTTGACATCTTTACTTAGACATAATTCATATACGAAGAAATCCTTAGTCCAATGCTTGGCTGGCCAACAGCTCCAGGAAAACTTAACGAGGGCATGGCTTCAGGGTCTGTACTCTCTGTGCTCCTGGGCCCATATCCATTCACCATTCCTTTATTCCTGGATATTCCTAGTGGGTCACTTATCTCAGCTTCATCTGTATTCCTTTGGCCCAAACTCCCAGCACCCCCAAAGCTATCCCAATAACCCGCCTCCCTCTGCCTGCTTCAGACACCATCTCCACACAGCAACAGCTGGAGGAAGGCTCCAACACCACTACCCAAGTCACGTCACTTCCCTGCAGGACCACACAGCCTTACAGGACCCCTTCAAGATCCTTACATGTCTCTACCCCCTGCACCTGCCTGTGCCCTGGGTCCCTGCCTCTCCCTTCTGCTGTCTCCACACTGCAATGGGTGCGTCCTTTGTAACACCTACCGACCTACCGACAGGAGCCTCCCCCATCACCATTTGTACCCAGGGCACTGCCTGGACCTCCCTCCACAAAACCCTATATCAACAAAATGCACACTCACTGATCGAACGTATGGCTACTCACTCTGAGTCAAACCCGCCATACTCTGAGGACGTGGGGATCAATGAGATCATCAAATGAATGAGGGGGCCTGTTGCAAGCTGCAAACACAGTCCTGGCAGCATCGAGTGGTGGTGACTCTACTCATCTGTGCTATTTGAGAAAGACCCATAAGAGAACCTTCCCCCCCACACAGCGGTGCCAGCCATCCGTGGCCAGCAGGGCGCATAGGGAGCTGTGAATACTTGAGTCACAAACTGTGATTTCGGGATCAAGCTCTGTAAAGCGAGACGGCTGAGGCCAACCCGAAATCTGGAGTTATTCTGTGTGCGCTCCAGCCTGTCCTCCCGCCTGTCCTCCAGCCTATCCTCCAGCATGTCCCCTCCGGGAAGATGGAAAGCAGGGCTGGCAACGGTTCATTCTCGGGGAGCACGCGGATTCCCATCTGGAGGGAGCTGGCCGTCCAGCCCTCCCTCCTTCGTTACTGGCTCGCTCCACCACACAGGCAGGCAGAGCCCCTAATTGCTCTTCTCCTAAAGTGAATGTCCCTGAATTCCAATTAACCAGGTCACCACAGCTGTGTGGGCACGACTCCGTGCTTCTCAGCCAAGCGCCTGGTGCTCCAACTGCTTCATCTTTGCTGGTTCTCGGAGGGGGAGACTCCAGAGACAGTCGCTGCACCTGTCACAGGGGCTATGGAGGGCATCAGCACCAGCCCGCCCACTGCCAGCAGTGGTGACACGAGGCTCGCCAGTCACCCGCAGGGAGCAGCCCCAAGGCTGAGGCCATGCTCACCCGCCAGAAGGTGGGAGGAACCCTACCTGCTCGTGGAATATGGGTCCCAGACTCTCCCTGGAGGTCGGGACAGGAGGCGGTTCCCGCACCGGCATGAGACTCAGGAGATGCGGGTTCTTACCCAAGTGAGCCAGGATCCGGGAGGCACTATTCCCATGGGCAGAAAGGCTGCCTGCTGCCCTTGCTGATTTCTGCTGACAGCCTGCTCACCCTCTGATCAGGACTCCAGGGTGAGGCTCCAGGTGGACTGATGTGTGGGGCAGGAAGTGTGCTGGGTGCACCAGTGTCCCCAGAAGGACGTGTCCGAGCACTGCCAACTGAAGGGACTCAAGAGAGATCGTCCAGCGACAAGTCCTTCTGAGAGAGGAGAGGGCGCACAGACGTGCAGCGAGAGGCCGAGATCACAGGGCCACAGCCGCAGCCCAGGAGCACGCAGAGGCTGGAAGAGGCCGGGAGGGTCCTGCTGCAGGGCCTCTGCGGGAAGCATAGCCCTGGATCTCCAGTCTCTGGCCTCCAGACCGTGTGCGAATAAACCTCTGCCCTTCTGAGCCACCTAGACCGGGGCTGTTTGTCACGGACGCCTGGGAACGAGTACACGTCATCTCTCCTCAAGACCTTTGTTTAGAAGAAATCTGCCAGACACGCTGCCGCTGGACCTGAATTAGAGGCAGTCACTGGGCACCAGCCGGAAACTGTCCCCCAAGAAGATACGGGGGCTCGGGAGGTAAGAAGCGCCGGCTTCTTCCCAGAGGACTTGGTGGGGTGGGGGGGTCCCTACGAGGGAGAGACCCTTAAAAGAGTGAGCATGGCCCGGAGAGGAAAGCTGAGGGCCGGGGTTTAGAGTTTGGAGAGGAGACCCAGGCACGACAAACGAGACAGACAACCCCAGCTTCCTGATAGCAGCCCCCCAAAAGCAGGGGTGAGGCCATATGAAGCTGTGGTCCCAGGCTGGAGGGGGGGTGGCCCCAGCATCCTTCCCACCGGCCAGCGTGGTCTGCAGCTCCCTGAGCCACCGGCAAGAAGCTTCACGCTCCCCACACCCCATGCCGTGTCATGTGGTCACAGCATGAGCCCCGTATGGCGGGGGTCGTCACCCAGAGTTGTGCGGGGGGAGGGGGATGGCTAGAGGTTTGCAGTGGTGCTGCCAGCCCTGGGGGGCGCCCGTCTCAAGGAGAAAGTGGGAAAGCTGGGAAAAGGGGTGATGGGGAGGGGTCCAGGCACACCCCACAGCCAACTCGGGTCAGCTGTCATCCTCTGTTCACTCAAGGGATTTTTTTTTTTTTTCAAAAGGAGGAGAAAATAAGGCAAAACAAAATAAGTCCTCACACATCTGAAGTGATAGGTGGGTATTTGTAAAAAAGAAAAATAAAAGAAATACATGAATTTGTCTGAGGCTCAAGAGAAGAGTTGCAGGAAGGCCTGGGGGTGGAGCTTAGGCCAGACCCTGGGAGCACAGCTGCAGCCTGAGAACCCCCCAGGCCAGCCTTAGACCCTCACCCCCAAGCCAGCCTGAGACCCGCCTGGGCCAGCTGAGACCATTCCCCACCCCCGGGGTCAGCCTGAGACCCCCAGGCCCACGGCAAACTCTGGCAGAGAGGCCCACAGGCCCACGCTCTTCTCTCTGGGAACACAGAACGGATTCCACACCATTTCAGTAGTAGATTCAAACCAACGCAGTTGTCATAAATCATTCTGAAAACAAAAGCCAAATGCCGGTAACACAGACTTAAAAGAATCGTGTGTGAAATGCTAGGTTTTCTCTGCAATCCCCATGACGGGAGGGGTCATGCATGCAGGCGGGGATGGTGGCACTGGGGTCCACAGCACCACAGAAACACGGGTGTGGGAGTGTTTACGGGAAAAGTAAGGATGGGCCCTACAAGTGAGGCCGCAGAGCAGCCGGGGGGGCCGCAGGGAGCCCTGGGGCCACTGGTCTTACACTTTCGAGCAAATGAAAAAGAGTGAGTTGGTCAAAGCAGAACTCTGTTCCCGTCACATTAGAAGAGACGTGAGTTTATGAAATGTAAAATCTAGAAGCAAACATGAACCAGATGCCCAAACACAGGAGCTAGACCATCTCTGCGAGCTGCCCGTCCCACAGACTTGGCCCGAAATGACCAGAGGTTGAACTTGCTGCTTCTACTGTTTTGGTGGCGGCAGAGGGAGGGTCACTGGGCCACGAGCGGGACCAGCGGGCTGGGGGGGGGACCGGCCATCCCCGCAGGCTCATCAGGGAACACCGGCCACACTGTCTGCTTGCTGCCCGCCCGACACTGTCCCAGGGTCACGTCGGGGCAGGAACAGAAACTTTGGACACACACGGAGGCTCTCGATTCTGTGAGTGTGCCCTGGGATGCTCCGAGGAGCCTATCCGAGCAGCCACTCGGGGACACGGGTGGCAGCTTCAGCCTGCCAGTGTGGGAAAGAGGAAGTGGTCCAGAGGTCCAGTCACAGGGACCGCAGGCGACCGGGCTCCTACAGACCTTGCTGCAACGGGACATGCAGCATTCTCTCCTATGCTCTCAGGGGGGCTGACCCTCAGATGGCGAGACACGGGGCCACAACTGTAGGAGGTGCGTGAGCACCTGGGGGCCCCCGCGGCTCCGGGCAGGGGTGGCGAACGGGCAGCAGCCAGCGCGGGGATGCGAGGACCAGGTGACCACTCGCCTGCCGCCTGCACCTCAAGTTTAAGCCTCAGCGCCCACAGGGGCGCAGGGACCGCACCGCGCGCTCAGTCTGCGTTTCTCACGATAGCAGATAAAGGTGTTGTCGTGTCTGTGCCTGCATGAGGCCGGGCCGTCCGTCTGTTTGCTGGGTTCTCTGTCCGTCAGCCAGGCGCTCCAACCGGTCATCCTCCTCCCGTGACCAAGGCTGCCCACGGGGACAGCCGGAGGGCACGCTCCCCCTGGGCTGCTCTATGGTGCGAGGGCGGGGCGACCAGATGGCGAGCAGGTGTCCTGCGGGCGTGGGAGGGGCCCATGAGACCCGCGTGGCCGCTGGGTCGACACTGTCGCGTCCGCAGGTGTGTGCGCGCCGTGGGCTCCTCCGCTCTGCGCGGGTCCCTGTGGGTGGGCCCGCGGCTCTCAGGGGCTCGGGTTCAGGTTTCAGGAACGTTCTCTGGCATCGACCAGCTCAGCTACCCTTCAAACCTGAGAGTACGTTTTTGTCATTCCTCCAGCGGAGCAGGAAAGTGGAACATTGGACTGATTTATGGGCGCGTTTATGGCCGAGGAAACAGAGGACAAGCTTGCCCAGAATACGCAACAGCAAAAGGAAACCCTCCGCGGTTCGAGTGGCCCTTCCTCGAGGGTCGTGTGTTCCCCGTGTTCGCAACAACCTGCAATCTGGCGGGACCAGGACCGCACGAGAAGAAGAAAGGCAGTAGCCTAGTCACCCCCGGGCCAGCGAGGGTCCACCCCCGGCGGAGGGACCCGCAGTGCCGAGGCGCGAGGGGCACGGCCATTTCTAGGGCGCGTGGCCCCGTGAGGACGGACCCCCTGTCCTGCTCCAGATCCACAGGAATCGTGGAAAATCTACAACACAGGTCGAAACAGGGCCACACCCCATCGCACGGGAGTGAAGGGGGCGGGGCGTCGCAGGGCGGGTCCTTCCGTGGATGGCGCCCACCGAGGCTCACGGGCAGGCGCCTCCTCCTAAGGTCCAGCCCAGGGCTGCCCCGAAAGCCTGAGCGTCGAAATGCAGCACCGCCTCCCCCGCCCCCAGCGCGCAGCACAGGACACCTAAGCCCCTACGCCACGGGGCAGTCTCCGTGGAGCCCCTGCGTGCGTCAGTATGGGACGGGGGCGGCATCCCTGGAGCGAGTCGATCGCGAGCGCACGGGGCAGGGGCTGGAGCGCCCCAGTGTCCGGCCCAGGAAGCCCCGCGCTGGCACCAAGTGGGGTCCACAAACGTCCGCAGCCACGCGGACGGGAAGCTGCCCGACGCCGGGCTCTGGAGCCAACGTGTGCTGATGTGGTCAGGCCGTCCGCGCGCACCGCCTGCCCCAGGTCCGAGCGCGCCTGACACGCTCCGGGAGGGCACGCGCGCGTGAGCGCAGACTCGCCACCGCAGGGGTGCGCGTGCCAAGTCTGTGCCCGGCGAGAGTGCGCACGTTTCCAGCTGCGCCCGTCTGAGAACAAGGCAGGGGGCCAGGCCCGCACACGCGGCACTTTTCCACCCACGCGAAGTCCACGCGCGCGGCGGTGTGCGGGGTCTAGGGCGGGGGCTCTGAGCTGGCGACCCGTCCGGCCCCTCCGCGCCCACGCGGCCTGAGTCCGTGCTGTTGCCTTAGAAATGAGGGGCCGACACGTGCCTTCCTGAACTCTCGTCAGGGTGATGAGCCTCCCGCGAGCGCACGTCCGTACCATTTTCATGGACGAGGATGACTTTCTAGAGCAACAAACATTCAGGGGCTGAGAGGAGCCATCCGCGTTCCTGCCAGTCTCCCCGATGCCCAGCTTCCCGGAGGTCCCGCACGCACCCTCCTGCTTCTGCGTTCAGTCTGCAGGGACCGTGCGTGTCTCACCACCTCCGGAAAATGCCCCGTGTGCTCGCGGGGGGCGGGGGACGCGGCCAGCAGTGTCCTTGTGTCATGTCGAAACTAGGTCCGACCTCATGGTCCCCAAGTAAAGCCCCAGGGACCCTGTGAGTCCCTAAAGCTGACATGAGAACCCCTGGTACAGACACACGGACACACACAGAGACAGACACACACGTAGACATACAGACACACACAGACATACAGACAGATACACGGACACAGACAGACAAACAGGCACATGGACACACAGAAGCAGACACACACAGACACACATGGACACACAGACATACAGACAGATACACACGGAGATATACAGACACAGAGAGACAGACACACAGACGCATGGACACACAGAAGCAGACACACACACACACACACCCCAAACACTCCCTTCCCTGCGACAGAATTGTGATTCAGGAGACGCACACGGCACATGGGATCCAAGCAAACAGGGGAAAGGGGATGTTCACTCAGGAACCCAGGATTTGCTGAACTGGGTCTGAACCGGGTGGTGGTTGGGGAGCAGAGATGCGGGAGGCCGCGTGATGAGGCCGGTGGTAAGGCGTGCGCACCTGCTGGCCTATGGAGCTGGGCTCTGGGGAACACGGGGTCGTGGGTGCCTCTGCAAGGGGACAGCGTGAGTCCGGAGCTGGAGGGGCACCTGGAGGAAAGGGCAGGTCCCCTCGGGGCCGTCACGCCGCCATACTTTGTGTCCTAAAGACTTTACTTTTATTCCCGTTAGCAAGGTTTTTCAAAGCAAAGTTGGCCACGGTGATGCATTTCTCAAACTTTGCTCAAAATGGAGTTTCTTGGAGCTCCAAGCGGGCCCTACGCCTCCTGTAAATAATGCAGACAGGGAAGGAAATGGTGGTTTAAGCTGATTCCTACTGCCCAGCTCAGGAAACAATTGTGTTCCTCCTTCCCAGGGATCAGAAGTCTGTGCCACAGGTTAGCACTTTGTAAGGCCGAGTCAGCAGCCTCAGAGCTAAATTTTTGATGAATTCAACTGTAAAATATTCACAACCTGCAAATCTATAATATGATTCATACTTTCACCATTTTTTTCCTATTTGGCCCTACAAATGCGAGAGACCCCATTTGTCACGGATGCCACACGGAGACCACGAGACCAACACAGGGAAACCGCCCCCCCAGAGTCAATTAAATTGTCCCCCAAACACCCCGAGCTTCCGGGGGAGCCACGCAGATTAATTGTGAGGATCGTCAGAATAAAGACACGTGACCCTGCAGAGCGGGGCTCTCCCTCCTGCTCCATCCTGCGACGTAGAAGCTCCCAGATGATCTGGTGGCAGCAAGTACCGCTTGAAATGGCTCGTAACTCATTTTGTCAGGCAGATGAGAAATGCCCCTTTTAATGGGAAGATACAGAAATGGATGATTACTTCGTGACTGACCGTTGTGTCATGTTTCTCGGATACAAAAGGGACGAATAAATCCAGGGGTGGTGCCCTCACTGCAGGACAGTCCTGAGGCGGTGGCCCCAGTCGGGCTGGCCGGGCTCGCGGCCACACTGCGTCCATCACTGTCCCTGGGGCGTTGGTCCTGGGCCCCTTGAGGGTGGCCACCATGGGACTCCCATGGGGTTACCCCTGTGGGGAAACTGAGGCCCAGCAAGGCTCAACCCTGCAGCCACGAACACAGGATCCAAACCCAGGTCTTCTTAGGCTCTAGAACATTCTACCCACTTCATCTCAGTGAATTCTCAAGGAGATTATTAGAAATGAAAGTGGATTTGTCAAAATTATAGTGAAAACTGCCTTATCTTTGGATTTCTTTGGAGGAAATTTGGCCTTTGAACTCAGAGAATGGTCCCCATCGTCCGCGCAGCTCCAGGGGCACATCTGGTGTCCCCGAGTATCAGACACACTGGCCTTCTTGTTTCCATTCCTTCTTCCCAGGTCTGGGGTCACCATTCTCTTGGGACCGGAGATGAGCTCCAAGGAGCTGCAGAAAGCAGTCGGGCTTCCCGGGGTCCAAGGCACGAAGATTTCTGCTCCTGGCACACATTTGCTCACGGAGGTTGGAATAAGCAGCCTCCTCGGGCACTTCCATCGTCCCGCTGAAGGCGCGACCGCAGGCCGTGTCCCGTTCTCAGCACACACGAGGTGTGAGCAAAACGCGGCTTGATCGTGTGTTGACGTTGACCATGAGGAGCAGAGCTCTTCAGCGGTTCATGGTATAACCAAGACCCCGTGTTCTAAGTGACAGCGTCCCTGCTTCTGTTGAGGCCACCGTACCCGGCGGGTTGGCAGGGACGGACTCTCCCCAGGGACACGAGGTGCACTCTATCCGGGACGCCCCCGTTCCACCCCTTCTGGAGTTCATGAGGTTTTCATGATTCACAGTAAATACTTTTCCCAGAGCGGCTGGGACCCCACCGAGGGCCACCGAGCGTACGAGTAAGGGGCTCCCGACCACATGCAGGCACCAGTCTGGCAGAGGGGTCCGAGCGGCAGCCCAGACTGTCACAGCCGCGGTGACATCTCACCACCACCGGTGGAGGGGTGCAGGGGGAGGGGGGTCTTTCTCTGCCACCACCCTGTCACCACGCAGAGTCCTCTGCGGCTCTAGAAATACACTAAACACACAACCTAGAGGGCCAACTTCTCAACCGAGGCGTATTTAAATTTTTTCAGCAGACACCGCAATGCACTTTTTCTGGTTAATTGTATGTGTGTCACAGTGGGGATGCTCGTGACCTTGACCTTGGTGCCTGCTAGGCTTCAGAGGGGGAATCCTGGGTGTGCAGAGCGGGGGACCGCTGGAGGCTGGACAGGGGGCCCCACGCCGTAACCGTGCCATCCGGGGTGGGAGCACCGGCCAGACGCACAGTCCCTGAGGACAGCAGAAGAGGAGATGAGAACCGTGCTCAGGGAGGAGCAGAGCCGTGTGGCACCCAGGCTGGGCCAGGGCAGCAAGAGGGGCTACGAACAGGGCAGGCTCTGGGTAGGAGCATGGACGGCGTGAAGGTGGCCCCCGGCCCCGGGTGCTGGTGCAGAGGTTGGAGCTGAGAAGGGACGTTCCCTGCACGGGGGGCAGGCGCGGCCGAGTGCGGCAGGTGACCGTCCGTGATGTGCAGGGCACGCAGAGACAGCAACCACTCACGTCCATGCCGGGGGGGCGGGGGCACGCTCAGGAGCTTGTTTTGGCTCCTGTCAGGGTTGAGGTGCCTGTAGGACACCCCAGGTCACAGTCAGGCAGTCAGCTGGACCACGAGACTCTGGGGTAGGAGTCTGGGCGTCGGGGGTTTCATCATGGACTTTGGGGTGCAGGAGTGGGTTACACCATCTACTGAAGCAGTAAGGAGGGGGTCCCCGAGGGGACCCAGCAGGGGCCGGCCGTGAAGAAGGGAGCCGTGCTGACTTGGAAGGGGTCACGGGAAGCTGGCAAACAAGCAGGAGACTGGAGCAACCCCTGACCCAGGGTTTGGGGTCAAATCAGGGACAATGTCAAAAATACACACCAGCAAATAGATACCACGCAGATAAGATAAAACGCCGGTTCCGGGGAGATGGAGGAAAAGCACGTTGCCCAGCTCGGCTCTGAGCGAGACGCAGTCACCAGAAGGTAAGCCAGAGCGACCGTCCGGTAAGATCCTGAGTCAGACACCTGCCAGCACACCTGGGGCGCCGGCCCCGCGTTTCCTGTCCCCTGGGGGGTCCTGTGTCCCTGGCGGCTAAGGGTGGCCAAGTCCCCGCGGTGGAAGTGGTGTGTTTCCAGGGCTGGCATGAAGGGCTTGGGGCACGGTCCTCCGCACCCCTGCCCTGGCTGCTGCTGGGGTCCTCGACGACGACCGTGCAGGTGGCCAAGCTTCCGGAGGGAGGACCAGGCTCTCTGCCGTCCAGGAACCCTTGTCTGAACCCAACCTGGGAAGACATGTCTATACAACGTGCAGTTAACCTAGCCTGGCGGCCGGTGTGACCTGATAGTAAAAACCACAGAAAAATAATGACGAGCAAAACCCTTAGGAGTCGGAAGGGACGCCCCAGGGTGTGGGGTTCGGAAGGGGTGGGGAGTGACTAGGAGCCATGTCCCCATCCTACAGACGAGAAATCAGGTGCCGGGGCCGCCTGCCCGGGATGTGGCTCTGTCAGTCGTGTTCCTACAGAACAAACCATCCCTAAATCGGTTTCACAAAGAACACGTGTTATTCCATCCGCCAGGTCTGTGGGGCTGTGGGGCCGTTCTGCCAACCTGGGCCTGCTGTGACCTCTCAGCGCTGCTCCTGCTGTCCCTCCTCACAGGCCCCCTCGGGCTTGTGTGAACCTGGTGGTGTGAGGAGCACGTGTGAGCTTCCCACGTGTGCGGAGCGCAAGCAGGACCCACCCGACCCAGGCCCCGAGCCCGCTCGCTGGCACCGACCACCCTACGTTCCGCCACTCAAGAGACACACAAAACCTCCAGACCACGGAGAGGAAGCACCAAGACAGAGGCATGGGTGTGGCTCATGGAGGCCTTTGGCCACCGGCACAGTCGGGTCAGCCCCGGAGCCGGTGCCAAAGCCCGGGGGGGACCTGCTGCTGTGGGTGTCAGAGCCAGGAGCTAGACGTGGGCGTGTCCACCTGTCATCCTGATGTGGTTAGAAATGCGTCTGGTTACAGAACAGCATCAAATGTTTTCTTTATTAATTTTGAGAATAAGAGCAGATTAAAACTTTCATCTATTTTATGCCCTCAGTGATATAAAATGTGTGAATGAAAAGTGATTGAAATAATTAACCCAACATTTTGCATGATTTACCCCCAGGGGACAGAACTGAGTGATGGCAATTCGCATTTTCTATTAGTTTGTATTTTCCAAATGTTCTACAATGAGAAGCGTGAGGTGTATGTTACGGAAAGATAATTTAAGAAAAATCTCTGGGCTTTGCTTGCTGGGTGTGGACCTATCTTGACTGCAAATCCCTGAGTGTGACGACGTGTCCTAAGTCCCCAGGGCGGCTAAGTCCCCAGGCTGCGAGCAACCAGTCCCAGCTCTGGATTCTGGACACACCACACTGCTCTCCTCAACCTGGGGAGAGGGTCGGGCGTGGCCGGGGGACAGGGTAGGGCTGGGGACACAGCCTCACAAACCTTCCCATCCCTCCCAAGCCTGCAAACGTCGGCGCCAAAGAGCAGGGATGTCCCTACCACGGGGAGCAGTCAACATGGGCCGTCATGTCCTATGTGACCTCTTTACTCCACTGGGGTATCACCGAGTCCTCAAGGGCTGGGGGTTTCCACATCTTCAGTTACTGATGCCCTCGATTCCCGAGGTCAGAGGATCATTCCGTTCCTGTCCTTTGTGTCTTTGGCCCGTTGAGCGGACCTGCTTCACAGGCAGATGTGAGCGGCCCGGGAGAATGCGGGAGAAGGCGCTCCCCCACAACTCAGGTGTGCCCAGGTGGGCTCAGGTGTCACTATCAGCACCCTGGGTGGCGGGGATCTGCCATGCTCTGACCCTGCCTCTGCCTCCCCGCAGTCTCCCTGATGGCCCGGGAGCATCTCTCCAAATGACAGACTGGATTTCTGTATCTTTGGAAATTTATAAGTTTGTAAATCCCCAGGGGTGCAGGGTTGTCTTACTTCCTGTCGACCGGCCCCCCCGTCATGTCCTTTTACCTCCGATCACAGGTCTCAGCTCAGGGTCTCGCTCCTCCGGTGTTTGCCGAGCCGCCCGCCCCCGGCTGGGAGGGCTCATGTGGGACAGTTTTCCTTCCTTCTGTTATCAGCTCTCAGACTCCCCGTGTCCTGACGAGAAATGTGTCTCCTGTGGATAGTTCACACTTGTTCCAATGCAGCCCGATTCTTTTCTCTGAATTCTCTTAATTATTGAATCTCTTAATTAACGTAAAATGTTCGCCGCTGACAAGCAGTGGAGATACTTAGAACACAGGGTTTCAGGGCACATTCCCACTCTCGGCCTTCTACCCGGTGCCTCTGTAATTCATTTCTTTACTTTCTGTCTTTTTTCTTATTGAAGACCCTTTTTATGATTCCACGGTTTCCTCAGCTTCTTTTTTAAAAAATTTATAGACTCTTATTTTTCACTTCTTGCGTTTTTTAAAGTCTGAAACTGTTTCAAAATACAAAGTTTAAGACAGTAAAGTAAAAACTCCCCTCTGAATCCAAACCCACTCGTCCCAGCCCCCACCCAGGGACGCGCCCCCCACCGTCGCCCTATGCCCCACCACTGTGCCCTCACTGACACCGCTGCGTCCCGGATTTGTACGCGTTCTTGTCACACCTATTTGACATTCACGCCGCCAGTGTGCGTCCTTGGGAAAGACCCTCGTAGCCCAAGCGCCCTCCTGTCCTCTGACACAGAGACAGGGGCTCCCAGGGCCGCCCTGGGCTCAGCCGTCTCTCTGCCACGATGTCTTCGTACAAATACTTTCATCGGAATCGTGCCGTTTGCATAAGCCTGCAGGCAGCCAGACCTGGAGTTCCCTCTGTTGAGCCAAGTTGATTCTCAAATCGAAACTCAGCACCTGCGGGGATGACACGTGGCCGACACAGTCCTCTTCCCCTCGCTGGTGCTGAAATATTTTCACAGGACCACGTACTTTACATTTTTACTTTTTCTTTTTTTTTTTTTTTAAAGATTTTATTATTTTATTTGACAGACAAATCACAAGTAGGCAGAGAGGCAGGCAGAGAGAGAGAGGAGGAAGCAGGCTCCATGCTGAGCAGAGAGCCCGATGAGGGGCTCAATCCCAGGACCCCGAGATCATGACCCGAGCCGAAGGCAGTGGCTTAACCCACTGAGCCACCCAGGCGCCCCGACATTTTTACTTTTTCAATGAGCAATTAGCTTTTCAACCACGTCAATGGTCCTAATTATAGTTTGTGCTTCGAGGGACTGTCGAGGCCAACTGTCTGTACAGTCCGATCTGAAGACACAAAGATGCAGGAACTTGACTTGCCTCTCAGGGTGGCTGGTCCATCCATCTGTCCTCTCAGGGCGGCCGGTTCGTCCATCCATCCTCCATCACGGCTTCTGTCGCTGTGGCTGCAGCTGTGCTCGGCCACTTGTAACGTCAGCCTCTGCCGCAGCCCGGGTGCAGCACCGGCCATCCTGTCCCCGTCCCCACCCCGCCCTGCGGACACTCTGCCTCCCCGTGCCCCACCCCCCCAACCCGACCCACAACCGCGTCCCCCCTTCCTGCACTGGGACATCTCCTGCTTCCAGCTCTGCTTCCTGAAACCGCAGCTCTCTGCCCGGCCCAGCCCTTGCTGACGGCCCTCGGCGAGCCAGGGCCTGAGCCTGCCCTGGGTTTGTGCTCCTGACCCCCCGCAGTCCATCAGTCAGACGCATCTGCCCCCGTTTGCCACACACGTATGGATAATGGACACAAAACGTGTACAAACACAAAACCGTATACGCACGTAAGATGCACACAAACGCTTAGACATGCGTCACTTCTAGAGCATAGGGACACTAACGTATTACAATTTGTTCCCTGTCACACATCAGTCATGTGGCGCACATAACTACAATCCGTATGTGCTGTACGTCGTGCATAGTATCGTATGTCGTGTCCCGTAAAATAAGTGTATGCTATGATATACGGCATATACAGGATCATATAAAACAAAACACGTGCTCTACATTATTACAGTCATAGTGTACATGATAATGATATGTATTCATGTAGCACACATGCATGTGCATGTGCTTATATAATATATATTTTATAAAATATGTGTTAATTTTATTTTATAAATTTTATTTTATAAAATTTTATTTTTAAATATATATTTATGATTGCATAATTATCAAATATGATTTTTTGTGCTACACACACACACACACACACACACACACACACCCTTCAGGTATGTTAGCGCAGATAGAAACCAGGAGAGACGAGTCCACAGGTGTGGCCAGCAGGACCTCGGGGCCCCACGAGTCCCGGCCTGGCGGCCAGCAGCACGTCGGCCCCGAGGCCTCGCCGCTTCCCGGCTGGACGGAAGGCCCCGGAGGCCGGTGCGGGGTCTGCTCTCCCCTCCCCGGCGCGGTGCGCGCACTGCGCCGCACACGGCAGGAGCTCAGGGAGCGTCGGTTCCCTGACCGGCCAGAGGGCAGCTGGGCATCGTTGGTCACATTGGCCGACTCAGTAGGTCTCGCTCGGTCGGAGCTGGAAGGGCATCACTTTAAGTCGTGGTCCCGACGCTGGTTATTCCCGAGCGCTGAGGGCGGACCCGGCGGGGGCAGGTCCGTCCCGGAGCTCAAGGACGCGTCTGCAGGAAAGACCAGAGGCGCGGAGGGTGTGTCTCGCCGGCGGGCAGGAGGGTCTTGTGGATTTGGAAGGCGCTAAGCGGACCCTAAAAGGGGGGTGTCTGGCGGCGTGGAAACGCGCTGAGAGGCCGCGCAGACAAGGCGCGAAACCCACTGCCCCGCCAGCAGACGCGCTAACGTCCGCGAGAGACGAAGTCCCCCGAAGTCAACACGAACCCCAGCCGAGACCAGGAGAGACGGGGAGGAAGCGCGGGAGGAGAGACGCGAGCTGCCCCAGGAGCACGTCCAGCCGCGGGCGCACGAAGCGAACGCGAGGCGAAGGGGGGTTGTCGGCGGGGGACGCGGGGGGCGGCGGGGCGCGAGCGCAGAGCCCCGGGGACCCGCCCCCCCGCGCTCAGCACCCCGCGCTCAGCGGCGACGTCTCGCGTCCTCAGGACGGCTGGCAGGAACGCGCACTGCCGCGGGGCGCGGTCCGGAAGCCGCACACACGGCGCGCGGGCATCGGTGCGGGCGCGGGGACGCGGGGAGGGTCTGGGGCTGCGTGTCCATGGGAGGCAGGGCTGTCCGGCCGAGGCACAACCGAGCACAGGCCCGAGTTGCGCCGGAGTCTCTGCGGAGGCCGTGGGGACCGCGCTCGTCCTGGGGAGGCAGCTGTGCAGACTCTGGTCCCACCACCCCCGCTCGGACCCCAGCTCTGCTGCTGAGGACTCGCGGGGACTTGGTGCTTGCTTATCCCCGTGTTTCTGTGACTCCCCGTTTCGGGAACAAGGCTGCCTCGGGTGCTTGGGAGGCGGCTGTAACAAATGCCAGAGACGGGGCCTCAGACGGTGGGTCTTTACTGCCTCACCGTCCAGAGGCCAGGAGTCCGAGATCCAAGCCCCGGCACAGCTGTTTCTCCGGGACCCTCTGTTTCCCATGTGGTCGCCGTCCCTCCCGGTGTCCTCATGCTGCTGTCCCTGTGCCTGTGTCCTGATCTCTCCTTACCAGGACACTGTCCTACGGGTGAGGGTTGCACTACACGACCTCGTTTTACCTTAATCGCCTCTAAAGACTGGGTCTCAAATTCACTCACACCCTGAGGTCTTGGGCGTCAGGACGTCAAGGCAAGAATTTGGGGAGGACACGGTTCAGCCTCAGGGAGGAGTAATGGGGAGGGCCTGCCTCAGGCGGTGAGTGGGCGCCCCGAGTGCGGGAAGCTCTGCGCGGCTGGAGAATCCCAGGAAGTCCACCCCCTCCTGTCCCCAAGCCAGGACAGGGACCCCAAGGCTCTGGACACCCACCGAGCCCAGGATGGGCGGCGGCCACGACTCGGCTTGTCGTCCTGAGGACCCCAGATCTTCCCTGTGGGACAAAGTGACCGTCATCATGGGGAGTTTGATAATAATGGGAATAGCAGATTGCCAGAGCATCCAAATGCAGACTGCCGGCGTCCCAGGGCCCTCTCTGGACACGTTCCAGACAGAAAGGGCACAAAACCAGTAAGAAACAGCTAAATCTTTAACAGGTATAACCTGCAGGTCTCCATCACAAGGAGGCTGGGGGTGCAGGGTTGTTTCCATGTCTGTCCACAGCCTCAGAGGAACCCCAGGGCACCACCTGGCATCAAGCACAAGGACCGCCCTCGGCCCCGAGTCTGCGCTCGCCCTCCGTCCCCTCCTCGCACCCCAGTCTCTCCCACGTCAAGAAACCAAGTTACTAGAACCGCTAACAGTGCGCTGGGGGGACATGCCCTCCCCCCAACTTTTGGGGTTGGTATTGCTGCCTGAGCCTCAAAGACTGGAAATCGTTTCTCATCTCACGCATGAGGAGTTTGCATCTGATTGATGACAGCCCCGGAACCTTCCGGTACCGTGGAGCCGCGCTAATTTGCAAGCTAAAACAATATTAGCAAATCGTTAATGGTCCATAAAAGTGCAGTAGGGCCTGGAGCGTGGCGCTCGGAGCTCTCCTGCAGCCGCCACCGCTCACCTAGGTTCTTCAAGCCGAGCTTCGTAACCCTGCCACGGCGGGAGGATGTGGCCACCCAGGGCGGCAAAGCGTGCGTGGGATGTGCGTGGCCGACGCCCAGAGCGCCCCGGACAGCAGCTGGGGTGGGGGGTGGTGCGTTCACCAGAGCGGAATCTGGCACCGGTGCTCCCTCGAGCGGACACCTGCACGTCCTTCCACGGCAAGGCCGACACCCACCGCTGCCAATCTCCTCTTCCAAGGAGGGGCCGCTCTGCAGGGACGTGGCCTCCACGTGGCCCTGGTGCAGCCAGACATGGGGCTTGGGGTCAACGGAGCTTGGGGCGCTCACGGCTGCCGGGATTTGTGGGGGGAGCACATCCCCACGCCGACGGAGGGCAAGAATGACGTGTCAGGAGACCACTGGGCGGGCCGGCAGGTTCCGCAGAGAAGGAGGGGGCCGCTCAGTCAGGCTGGCGTTCGGGGCCAGTGAGCACGCGTCAGGGCGCGAGCCAGCAGATTCCGTGGGACGGGAAGGTCAGGAAGCCTCTGGCTGCGGCTCTGAGCCCCAGGTGCTGAGCAGGGCTTGGCCACAAGGACACTGGGAGCACCGTGCGGGGACCAGATCGGCCTCTTGGGCAGTGACGCCCCCAGTGCTGCTGCCTGGCCACCCCCTGAGCCGCTGCGGGGACGGCCCGCCCCGAACTTGAAATCCACTCCAGGCAGGGTGGCCGGGGGTCTGGGAGGGTAAATACATGTGGGGTTGTGTTTAGACGGGGCCCAAAACCCTAGAAGCCCTCATTTGAGACGTCGACCTTTCCGTTGTTGCTGTTTCTGTCGGGGGCGCGTGTGTGTGGAGGTGGATGAGGGGATCGGGGGATGGGAAGACCGGCCCATCCCCACAAACACACAGTTAACCGCGCTCCGTGCTCAGCTCCTGCTGGGGGGCTGGAGGGAGGACCCGGAGCCCAGAACTGGGCCACATCCTGCACACGGAGCGACCCCACCCCGAGACGCGGGTGCATGGGCCCCTCAGTGTCCCAAGAATCACAGCCCCGCGGCCTGCGAGGCCCCCACCCTGAGTCGGGACACTCAGACTGTCCTCACGTTCCTCAAGTCCGCCCTCCTGACGCCCAACAAACCGGTCCTGGATCCACTCCGAGGGCAGTTCCCCAGCAGCTGGGCGTCCGTGTGGACGAGGCAGCCCGCGCGTGTGCACCCCTGTGAGAGGCCCCCTCCATGGCTGCCCCCAGGCCTTTAGGTGCCCAAAGACCCCAGCACCCGCCCTGGGCCCACTGCCTTGGCCAAGGCCTCCCAGGACCTTTCAGGGACGTGCTGGACCGACGAGCCTCCTTCCACCACACCTCACCGGGCAGGGCTGGCAGAAATTAGGTCAGAGCATCGCCCCGCACACCCAGACCGCACACAAGGCAGCCCACGACCTCCAGAGGCCAGAAGCCCAACACCGAGGTGTGGGCAGGACCATTGAGCTCCCTCGGAAGGCCTGGGGGAGCAGACCCAGCCCCCGACCTCTGCCTCCGCCCCAGGTTCTGTCCTGTGCGTCACTCTATCTGGCTCGTCTCCACTCTTCCTAGAAGGAGACCAGTCATTGCACGGCCGTCCCTCAGGCAGCGGGACCTCAGCCCAACTCACAGCTGCAAAGACCCTATTTCTTTTTTTTTTTTTTTTTAAGATTTTATTTGTTTGACAGAGAGAGACAGAGATCACAAGTAGGCAGAGAGGCAGGCAGAGAGAGAGAGAGAGGGAAGCAGGCTCCCCGCTGAGCAGAGAGCCCGATGCGGGGCTCGATCCCAGGACCCTGAGATCATGACCTGAGCTGAAGGCAGAGGCTTAACCCACTGAGCCACCCAGGCGCCCCCAAAACCCTATTTCTACTTCAGATCATGCTCCCAGCTCCCGGGGTCTGGATGCCAACCTATCCTTTGGAAAACACAGTTCAGCCCACACGTCACTGAACACACGGGACGTGGGGCACAGGCCATCGGGTCAGGCTGACGCATGTCATCAATCTTAGGAGGGGATAAGCCCGTCAACACGTCACGTCACCCTGTTTTCACGAAAGCCTGGTGGCTGCATTGTGATAACTTTGCCACAGAAAGGTCAGCGGCGATTCATTCCCAGATCAACTCGTCATCCCGCTGGAGTCCGGACCCCGCTCGTGCAGGTCCACCCGCCGAGTGCTCCGCCGGTCGGGCTCAGCATGACTGCTTTGGTGGTGGAGACGCAACGTGTGTCCCAGGGACTCACTGTCCCCCGCGGTCACCTTGAAGACCCCGCAGTGCGGCCCCTCGGGACGCGGCGCGTGTTCACCCGCCCACATGCCCTCAGCGGGTCTCACTGACGTCGCCCACGAGGCCGTGGGCTTTGGGGGGGACACGGGGGACAGGCTTGCAGACAGCCATGGGCGTGGCCCCAGGCCTGCTGACGGGCTGCAGGTGGACGTGAGGCCTCGGCCGGACGGGACCAGTCGGCATCCTTGGCTGCAAGATTGACACTTCCGTCACGGGACACGCACGGGTCGAGTCCACGGAGAACCATGCGTCCTCCTCCCGAGCTCACAGAAATGGGTTGGGAGGGAGGGATCAGGGAGAGGTGACAGGAATGGCGGGTGACGGGCGGCCACCCGAGGGACGTTCGGGACGCAGCTGTGGCCCAGCCGCAGAGGGGGGCGGAAGCAGAGGCCTCCTGACACAGCCGTGTGCCCACAAGTGGACGGAAGGAGTCCCGGGTCACACTGGTCTTTACCCAAACCGGCAGTTCCGTTTGGAGGGTCATTCTCCGTGTGACCTTCGTGCTTTCTGAGGAAAGGCGTCGCCATTCAAAACCCCCATCGCACGTGGAGACGCTCCCCGAGGGAGAGCTGGCCCGTCGCACTGCGGGCCTGCAAGCCGGGGCGTCTGCGGGATCCCACGCGGGCCTGATACCAGCATGAAGGAAGGCCGAAGGGTGGCATGGACACCCCCACGAGAAGCCGGTCCTCCACAGAGAGAGTCTCCAACCGGAAACACAGCCCTAACGAACAGGAAAGACCCTAGCGGTGAGGCCGTGAACGGAGCCGCTGTCCGCAGGCACCAGATTCCGGAAGGGCGCCGGGAGCAACGCTGCAGGGCACAAGCCGGGGACACGGAAATCCAAAATGAAGAAAACAGAAAGGCCCCCTGGACATGAATGAACCTGGCAGGACTTCAGGCGACGCGGCGGGTCCTGCGCAGACACCAGCGATGTCTCCGGCGAGGTCGAGAGCAGGAGAGGCCGTCGGAGCCGACCGGACACGACTCAGGGCCGGGGAGTCACGCTTGCCGCAGCGAAGCTGGAAGGGAGCCAGGAGCAACGTCACAGGCCTTCGAGCACCTCAGTAAAGTACGCGGTTCTCAGAGACATCGAAACTTACTTAAGAAAAATAAAAACTGTCGTGGTCCCGTAAACGTAAATGAGTGGAGCACGTACTTAGGAACACCAGATGTGGGCGGTTTCTGGAGTAAGTGCCATCAGCCTTCCAGGGACAGGCCGTTCTCCACTCATAAAAACGAGGAGGAACAAGGAGGCTCCAGCCCTCCAGGGCACTGAGAGAAGCCGGGAAACAAAACAGAATCCGGACGCTGCGACTCCAGGCAAAGCACGGCAGAATTATCCTGTGACTGGCAATAGTGTGTTTGTTTCATCCAAGATACACTAGAGCGGGTCTACATATGAAAAATACACAATCACCACTCAGAAAATTTACTAATTAAGGGAAATAATAGCCTTATAATTACCCTGGTGTGCACAAAAAGGTACCTTGTAAAACCCAATATTTATTCATGATTTTTTAAATCATGATTTTAGAAAAGCTGTGGAAAAACAGTGGTAGAATGGCTCTCCCTTAACCCAGCAGAGGCAGCCGGCCAGGAAACGCGGCAAGCAGAACTCGCGCGGGGACCGGGCCGTGCAGACAGGCAGCCTCGAAAGCTGGTTCTTGAGACGTCGACGGAAAGTCCCCTTGCGGCCAAGAACCGTCACTTCAAGCAAATAAACGAATACGAAAAGCTCATCATAAAACCAGACGTCGATTAATTTAATTACATTAAAACATGAACATCTGTTCATCAAAAGACGCCATAAACACAGAAAAAAGTGACAATGCAGGGTTCTTAGGACGCGGCACGAACGAGCGGAGGACACACTCTGCCCGCGGGAAAGACGCGTCATCAATCCGAAGGGAAACATGGACCACGTCCGCGGGCTCAGGTCATCGTGCTTTGTGGCTCATGTTTTCGTCACACGTGTTATCTTATGTGCATCAAATGTGGAGGGAGCTTGTTAATTCACAGGAACTAAAATCCCAGCGTTAACACGGGCCTCACGGGTGGGGTCATCAGAGCATCCGCAACCACAAAACACCCGCTCCTTCCGGATTTCTCCACGCAGCCTCTTCCCAGTCTGTGTTCCGAGCACGGCTTCCTTTCTGGTCATGGGTGGTGTCCAGATGCGGTCAGCTCCCCGCATGTCCCCTCACCGTGAGCAAGAGAGAGGAATCCATCCTGGGGATGGATTCTCCGTGGGGCCACCGTGGGCAGCCACGCTCTCCCCCAGGCACACCTCCGGCAGAGCATGGAAGGAGCTCCCTGCTCAGCCAGGACCTCTGTGTGTGCGGGAAAGCAGGAGGGAAACCGACGGGACCCGGGAGGCAGGAGGTCAAGGTCAGCAGACGCAGAGGGAGCATCCGGGCGCTGGAGAAGCCTGGCAGCCCACGGGGCTGTAGAGGTCAGAAAAAAGCAGAGACGTGTCTGTAAGTCCTTCCGTCCTCGAGCTGCAACCCGGAAAAGGCATCTGGTCTGCGCAGTGACTGTCGTCTCCGCCGGCTCAAGGGGCAACGTGTCCACCGCGGGTCCAGCAAACAACGCAGAGTGTTGGACACAAAGTGCCACCAGAGTGAGGACAGAGTCGCGGTTTTCCAAACACAGTCATGGGGTCTGTGGACGAGGCTCCCGGAATGACTGGAGGCCAAGGAAGCCCCACCTTGGGGTTCACCTTGGCCGCCTCCGCCCCTGTGGCTGGATCAGATTCCCACCCAGACGCCCCGGGGGTGACTCCCTATTGACCTGAGACAGGACGGATGCTGGCCTCCCCCTCCCACCCCACCCCTCCCCTCGCAAATGGTCAGCTGAGCACAGAGCTGGGCACACAGATTGGCATGTCCCATGCTCCTGTGGGCTGAGAGCAGCCCCGCTCATGAAGCCCCAGCTGCCAAGGCCCGTGGGCAACAGGCTTCCCACCCTCTGGAGCCTGGAGCGGCGTCCGTGTGACTCTCTGACTGTGGGCTCGGGGTCCCCCACGCCCCTCGAATCAGTCCCGTGACCTGGGTTTCTGTCTCCGGGCCTGACCGGATGGCTCATGCATCTGCACACTTCTGGGAAGAGAAAGTGCTCCCCTGTCACCGGGCACCGAGGAGGCACAGGCATGAAGCCATCATCATGTGGGGTCCCCCAGAATGTGGCAGGGCACGCGTCCGCCGGTCAGATGCAGGGTGCCTGCTTGCACTCTACCCTGGGCCCGGGCTGTGCCATGACACAGGGTCAGTTCACCCATCGTGGCAGCTTCTGCGTGGGCTGAAAGCCACGTGCGCATCTCAGTGCAACTGAGGTCCCCGGGGAGACCCTCCCGAGAGCAGTAGCGGGAAGGAGGGCGGGCCAGCCCCCAGAGCCCGGAGGCCACGACCCGTCTCCCCGGCGGCCGGCAAACCATCGCACTCAGAGAGGTCTGCCGTGAAATCACCAGTTCTGTTCCTCCACATCCGAGCGTTAAAACCCGCCGCCTCGCGGAGTCCACGTGATGGGCGGCAAAGACGAGCCCCGGGCACGGGAAGCGTGGTGCCCAGGGCGGGCTCTGTGTGGGACGTGAGGAGACTCGGCAGGGGTGGGCCACCTCGTCCGCGCCCGCCACAACCCTGCCTGGCCCCATCGTTGACGCAGAAAGGGCAGGGACGCTGGCTGGAGCTCGCTGGGGCCACGTGTCGACCAGAATCCTAGAACAAAACACAGCCTCTTACCTTATCAGGAAAAACTAAATTAATGTCATTTTTCAACGTGACCACAGACTTTCAGCGAGACTCCCTGAATCTGATTCTCTTCTCGCTCCGTTCAGTATGAGCCGTGCTCCTCCCACGCCGGCTCCAGGCTCGGGGCTCGGAGAGCCCGATGCGGGACTCGATCCCAGGACCCTGAGATGGTGACCTGAGCCCCCAGGTGCCACTCAAGAACCAGATTCTCAAACCGCATCTCTGCTACTTAAGCTCCTCGCCGCCTCCCATGGCTTCTGTGTTGTGCGGAAAGTCCGAGCTGGGAGCGTAAAACTTGGACAAGCTGCCCCTTGTCACACTGCTTTCCTCACGCCTTCTGGAAGCATCCGCACGGCCACTCTGTGTGAGCGCACCCGTCACGGCCCGGTGCCTCCTTGTCCAGCCCTCCCTCTGCCTCAGTGGCCCCGTCCATGCCTTGTTTCTAGCGCCCGCTGCCCCGGACCTCAGCCTGCGCCCGCCCCCCTCGGTCCTTCCTGCCCGCGCCCGCACTCCTTCGCGGGACAGAGAAAAAGGCAAAGAGGGAGGGAAACACCCGTGCAACCTCGCTCCAGAAATGACGTCACCGCATTTGGGGACCCTTCTGTGCACATAGACGTCGAATGAAATGTTAAACACCAGGGCACACGGCTGGTGTGTAAACCTGGTGTGGACCCTGTGGCGGAGCCCGCGCACGTGGGGGACGGTCACCCCGTCTTTCCCGGTGCCCTCTGTAGCCTCCCGCCGGTCACGACGGCACCGGCCCCCCACGCACTGGCCTCCCCTGATATGGAAGACCTGACCGTTGGGGGTTTCAGACCCACTGAGACGAAAGAGCCAAGTCTAGCGGCGTGTTCTGGGAGACCGTTATTTTTAGATTCTGATTCATTGTGTTAAATGCGTCTTTAAAATTCTGTTCCGGTTGGCGTTCCTCCCATTGTGCATAAAAATAGCTTCTCTCCGCAGACCTGCTGACATCGGGGAAGGTTTTTTTTCATCTTTGCTTAAACATATGAGCAAAAAAGAATGTAGAATTTGGTTTTTTATTAGTAATTATATAGATTATAAAGAATTATATTAGAATTGTATATTTCTATAGTATATATAGAATTATTGATCAAATAGAATATATATTAGAAATGTTTATTTCCTCTCCCGTGTTGGCCGCCTGGCCCAGTCTGACCGTTTTCCCAACAGTCGCGGGACAAAGACGGCACCGTCGGAAACACCGAAGGAGCCCCTGGGAGGGGTCGGAAGTAAGATTTCCAGCTTCTTAGCGAGGAAAGCCCCTGAGACACCACCTTCTCTCTGTCCGGAGAACAAACCTCCCCACTGAGAGGGAACGGGTCCCTTCTCTCTGTTCTTCCTCTTGGAAAAGATAAAATCAGTCGGTGCTTTTACTTTAATTCCCTCTGTGAAAAGACAGCAGAAAAATCAGTGTCTGGGGTTCCCGGCGTTCCGGAGGACAGCCGACCCCCCGGGCTGTGTGCACCAGGCTGTGCGGCGTGGGGACCCGGAGCACTGACAGACCGGGTGACAGCCCCCAGCTCAGAGCCGCTGACACCCCTCCCCTCATGTCATGGCCGCGTCCTGTCCGGCCCAAGAACGTTCCGAAGTTGCTCCCCACCACGTCCACGTGCGATGCCACGCTGTTAGCTGCAGTCCTCCCGCTGTCCTGGGAACCCCTCCCTTGTCCTCCGGACGAGGGAGGCCTGTCCCCTGGCCAGAAGAAGCGCACTCCCACCGTCCAGGGCATCTGCACAACGTCGGCAGGTCACAGGCACCAGCCGCACTGCAGAATCTTTCACAACGACCCCTCGACGCTGTGTGACTAGAACAGGTGCCGGAGTGGCCCACGGACACCAGCACGGACGATCGTGGGTAGGGAGGGGCTTCCAGACCTAAGCAGGACACGATACATACGATTCTGCGTCTGGGTGCTGGGCCGGCGGCGTCCACCACGGCAGCCGTGGTCTCGTGAGCCCGGACTGAGTCCCCAGTGTCCACGATGAGAAGTGGGTGACACGTGGCCTCAGACAAGTCTGCACGACCGCTCTGCGTCCGGCCAGCCTTCCTGAAACCCACAACGTGGCAGCATTGGTGCAACGAGGATGGTGGCCAAAGCCGCAGGCTGACGTGGCCGGGAGGTTCTGGGCAGCGTCCGCTGTCCCTCCAAGCCACGTGTCCGCACACTGCCACGTCTGGGGGGATCCGACGTGTCCGCGGTCAGATGCGGGGTCCTGCGTGCACCCCACCCTGGGCCTAGGCTGTGTCGTGACACAGGGTCCATCCACCCATCGTGGCAGCTTCTGCGTGGGCTGACAGCCACGCGCGTCTCTGCGCCCCGTCTGTCTGTCCTCGGGAGGTCGGTGGCTCTGCCGTGCCTGCCGTCACCCTCCTCAGGCGGCCAAGTCCGGTCTCACTGGAACAGAGGAGAGGTGCTACTTCCTCCCGCTTTCACCGGGAACGTGGGGCAGAAGCGATGCGATTTCTGCCTGAAACTTTTCTTTTCAAAATTCCTCGGTAAAGCCCTGTGGCCCTGTTGTTTATTTGGGGAAGGTTCTTTGGTTTGTTTCTCTAATAGAGGCAGCGTCTCTGGAGCCCACGCTTCCTCCCAGGCCACGTTCTTCCCCGTGGGACATTCTCCGATTTGACTGATACGTTCCCGGACTTGGTCCTGTGTCTCCGGGCTGTCTGGCGCCTGCTCTCCCCCTCTAACTGCTCCAGTGGAAACCCACGTTTCTCAGCCTGTCGCCGTGTTCCAGGCCAAGCGGCCAAAGCCCCCAGGTCTCCTCGAATCCCCGGGTCATCTGTGTCTCACCCAAGTTTGTGTCCAGCCGGTGGCCAAGCTCTCGGCTCCCCCGGGCCCTGTGATGCCACAGTCTCCATCCTGCCCTCCCTGCTGCTCACTCAGTGGACTGGGGAGAGCAAAACACGTTTCGCTGGGAGGGCAAGGTTCCAGGAGACCGCCCAGGTCCGAGGCCTTGGTCTCCCACGTCTGCGGGCCGACTCTCCAGGCCTGGTGTCTGTGGGGACCGTGTGGGTGCGTGGGGGCAGCTGAGCCCCAGGGCTGGGCTGGGCACCCTCGGGGCTCGGCCACCCGACGCCCTCCTCCCCGCCCACTCCGGAAGGAGACGCTCCGCAGAACACACTCGAAATGACCGAGTCCCTTCCCCACTTCCTAGCCGCGGCTCTCTCCGAGCAGCTGAGACGCGGAAACTTCCCTCGCATCTATCAGACGACAGCCGGACGTCTGTGCGTCATTCTGCACGTGAAGTGACCAGCTGACAACTTCGGCCCGTTTCACAACCTGAGATCCTGGACACGGAGACACTCGGCTCCCTCCCTGGCTTCTTCGGAGCAGCTGCCCACGGTGGGGACAAGGAAGCCGGGTCCACAACCCGTGAGCCCATGAACACGGCAGTGAGCGCCAATGCGGCATGAGGACGGCCGTTCTGGCAGGCCCAGGTCACCCCGTTTGTGCAGTGCGGCTCCTGGCCCCCGGAGATCTCAGACGGGGACACGATGACACAATGACAGGCTTCTGAGTGCCGGGCACTGGGTTGCATCCCGCACATCCGCCAGGCCCACTGGCCTCCCACATGGGAGGTGCTGGGGGACGCCACAGCCACAGCAGCGGGGCTCTGAGCACCGACTGGAGAGGCGCCCGCACCCGTGTCCCTGCACCGCGGGAATGCCTTCCTGAGTGTGGGGTCCAGAGTCCGGGGGCGCACGGCTTCCCTCCAGTCCCCATTCAGGTGGCTCCGTGCAGAGCGGCTTCCCTTTGAAATGCTAATTCTCTGATTAATTACACGTTCCACTTCCTCAGCGGGGTTTTTTTTTAAACTGCAAACTTCAAGGCCCTTCTGCTCTGATATAATGAGGGCAGCAGCCCGTCCCCAGCCCAGACCCAAACCACCACCCGGGAGGTGCCCACTGTGGCAGGCGTCCACACACAAGACCACAGCCCGCGGTGCCCACCCCCGGAAGGTGCCATGCAGGGCGTCCCTGTGCACTGAGCCAGGCAGGCGGGGGCGTGGCGCACAGAGACCAGACCCGGCCTTGGTGCTCACTGACCGGGGGCCTCAAAAAGCCCCAGCCTTTCCCAGCCTCAGTTTCTCCTTTCAAGTCAAGGAAACGGGGTGCTACCTCTCCTCAGCCACCACTTTCTGGTCCTGGGACCCCCAGGTCCTGTCCCACAGGCTTACGGGGAGGGTCGGATCTGCCAGCTGGTCTCCAACGCCCCGCCTAAGATGGGGCATTCACTACGCTGGCGAGAACCACCGTGCTCCCCTGACGTGGGTTTCTGAGTGACCGTGTATGGGGCCCGTGGGCACGCTGGGTATGGACATGCAGCCCAGCCAAGGCCAACCCTCGAATCCACTCACGGGGCTCCTCCTGCAGCCCCGAACCCCAGTCTCTCGCTGGACCAGCAGCAATGGGTCAACTCCCCGAAAGCCCGAGGGTCTCCTCTTCCCATCACGCCCGCCTGCGACTGCGTAGACGCCCGCGGACACCCCCACGCGGGACAAAGCATGTGTCCCCAGCCGCAGATCAGGGAGCTTTCTCGCTACTGGGAATGTGTGCATTTGGGGGTTTGTGAGCAACATGTGTGGTGCGTGTGATGCGATGTGTGTGTGGTTATGTGATGTGTGTAGTTGTGGGTGTGGGATGTGTGGTATGTTTGTGGCCTGTAATTGTGAGGGTGTAGTTGTGAGTGTGTAGCTGTGGGGGTGTAGCTGTGGGGTGTGTTCCTGTCGAAGCCCCAGCAGGACACCAGCCTGGTCGTTGGACTCTGCACCCGGTCCCCTCGGGTACACTGAGGTCCACCTCGGTCGCCTAGGTTGTGGGGAAAGGTCCTGACAAGGGCCGCGTGATGTGCAGGCGCCCCGCCCCATTCTCTCTGGGGCCAGAGCACAGCACACGCAGGCGGGTCCGTGAGCAGGAAAGTGAAGCTTCATTTCCTTTCTAATCCATGTCCACCTGGAGGTGAGGTGCCACGTCCCCCACCCACAGCCCGGAAGCCTCGCCCCGTGACCTTCAGTGGCCTCCCTGCCTCCTGTGCCACCACAGGCCCAGGCATGTGCGGGAACATCTGTTAGCAGCGACCCCAGGGCCCTGACGCGATCCAGATCCCGCGGGGCTGCCTTCACCCCAAACTCCATGGGACAGACAGGCTGGGGTCACTAGTTCCCTCCCCCCCAGGGTCCAGGCCACTGAGGGAGGCCATGCCTGCCGTGTGCTACGGGTCCCTGCAGACCCAGGCTTCGGAGCGAGGCGGCCGCGAGGGCATGTTGGATCCGATGCTGTGTGCGTAGAGTGCGCGGCCCAAATGCAGCCCAGAGCACGCCACATTGGGAAGACAGTCTGGGGAAGGGCCCACGGAAGCCCACTGTGCTCTGTGGTGTTCCCGTTCCACCCCAGGCCACAGGACATCCCGGGGCCTGCAGGGGCCTCAGAGCCAGCCCGGGCTTCTGTCTTTTCTCCAGTACGTTCTCGGGCCCCAGCCTGCAGACGCTCCCAGGTGTCCTCCGGAAGTGTCCCTGGGCACACGGCCAGCCCGCCAGGCACAGATGCTCCCTGAGATTGACCCTAAAGCTGCCATCCGTCTTCCCGGCCCCCTCTCCGACCTCCTTCAGCGGCATGCAGCCCCCCGGGAGCAGGACGGTCCAGCACCTCTGCTGCCTGGCAGGGCCACCAAACTCAGGACATGCCAGGGCACACAGCCCGACACGAGATGGAAATGCACCTGTACAGGTGGCCCTAAACTCCTGGGGACCCGCGTCCACACAGGGACACCTCCACAGCCTGACACGTGCCCACTGCCCACGTTCTTGAGGTGTCGGTCGCTCAGGGGCACTGGGGTTCCACGTCCTGTGGGGAGGAAGCAGGCGGAGGTGGGGTTCCCACTGCACGAGGCCTCACGGGAGAGCTGGTCTCTGCTGACCCTCCTGCAGGCGTGGTCGAGGCGGCCTGTTCGCCCTAGCACTTCTGGCACGTGGCACACGTGGCCTCAGCACAGGTGGTGGGACCCGGCCCAGCCCTACAGCCCAGAACCCAATGTGTCCACTGTGTCTTCTGGTCCCACGAAAGCCCTGCAAGGCGCCCTGACCTCTGTCACTGTCCTCCTGAGCAGGTGGGGACACGGGAAGGACCGGAAGCAATCCGTGGCTCTGGGACTCAGAGGCTGGCACTCCTGCCACCCTGTGTCCTCGAGGAGACCAGAGAACAAAACCAACAGACGTCTCTCACCCTAACTCCCGGGTTTGTGCCGTCATCGGCTCAAACCCAGGGACGACCCCCAGCCTTCAGACAGACGAGCCATCAGTTCCTCGTGGACATTTCTGATGGACGGCCGTCCTGCCAACGAGTCCGACTGTGTCACCCGCGTGCCCCAGACACCACGACTTGCCCCGCATGTCAGCATCGGCCCATCTCCTGGGAGAAGCTGCTGAGGACACAGGTGTCTGCCCTCCCTTCACAGCTTCCCCAAGCCTCTCCGTCCCCAAAGACGTGAGCCCGGGGGTCCCACGGGCAGCAGCCAGCAGACAGCCAAGCACCACCAAACCCTGTGGATAAAACCCAACACAGACACACCTGGGGTGAAGGCCAGTCTCCTTAGGGCATGTCTGCAGACCTGCCCCCCGGGATCCCCATCAGCTGACGCCCAGATGCCCAGACGGACAGCGCAGGTCAGGACGTGCCCGTCCAGTGAGCAGGCCCCTGCCACCGGCGGAGAGAAGCCGTTTCTCCACAGTGGGCTCCCGCCAAGCAATCCGGCTGTCAGGTTCCCGACGATTTCCTCCTTACCGTTGTGCCCACGTCCAGGGGCCCCATGACCTCAGTTCCCTCACTGCCTCCGTCAGCTCTCCTGAGAAGCCCCTGACTTGGAAAATAAACTCTGCATACGTTAGCTCTGACGTCGTAAACCAGATGGCACGAAGGCCTTCAGGGAGGCCCCGGGGTGGGCGTGGGGAGGCGCCAGGTTCCACGCAGCCGCGGTGCTCCCGCCCCGGAGACCCTGGCCCACCGGCCGACATTCGCGGCAGCCTCTCCGGGGGCCTGACTGGGCACTCCCCACCGCCGGGTCCACGCACCCTCACTGCACCCCTGCCCTTCTCCGTGGGGTCTGGGAGCCCATGACTCCGCTTCGGAGAAAAGCTTCTTTTATGCACACAATAAAAATGCAAATTAAATCATAAATGAATCAAGAAAAAGACCCCATCTTTCAAAAGCAACACCCTGGCTGCATTTTCCTCCAAAGACCTCCCTGAGCGTGTTATGACATCTGTGACTGTCCCAGACGGCGACGGGCTCTCCCTCCGTGTTAGCTGACGGAACAGGCGCTCGCCCGTCAACACGAAGACGTTTGTGCCTTTGGGCTACAATTAGACCAAGGTTGGATTTGCACTTGGCTTTAATTACTAATAGATTAATCCAAGCCTACAAGACCATCTGTAATTAGCATTTTGTTGATTGATTTGTTGCAAAGAAATGACCCTGATTATGTTCTTAGTAATCAGTTTATAGCTAATTGCCTTTCTTTCATTAAAACATAAAGAGACATCCATAAAAGTGGTCAAGGTGTGTGGGGATCGTAAAAGCACCCAGTCACCAGCCTGTCGCAGACGGCCTCTTTGATGCTCATGGAAATCTAATTATTCAGTGAAGTAGGGATGTGACCTCCACGGAAGGGCTGGCGGGTGACTTGCAGACATCGCTCGCCCGCGGGAAGACCGGGGGCACCACGGCCGCGAAGCTGATTTATTGTTGACGAAAGGCCGGCGTCAGTGGACGGTAATTAAAGAAGGCCGGACATGCGGCTCAAAGAGACACAACAGTCGGAGATCGCAATCAAATCCCAGGCAGCCGCGATGCCCGGTAGGTGTGAGCCTTCTCGCGCCAGAGAAGAGCAAAACCAGACAACTGCCCAAGGGGCGGGACCCGAACGGGAGACCAGCGACTGACACGGGGGGACACGGGATCCTCACTGCGTGTTCCCAGGGTCCCCGCCAGGAACTCGTCCCTGCCACGCACACCTGCCGGCTTGAAAACCTGCCTTGAGTCACGGCGAGCCCCAGGGAAGCATCCACGTCTGCGGGAGCAGCCCCCATCGCAGCACCCGGGGATGCTGCCCACGCGAGGGGCCCCTGGGCACCTGCATGGTTTCCCGCTCACCTATGGGCTCCCCGCATGTCCACCTCTGGGCGCCTGTGTCCAGGCCCTGGGGCTGCAGCAATTACAAGTTCTTCTGGGACACAGAGACGCAAGCAGACTGACGCAGATATGCGAGGCCACCAGTCCTGTGAGGACGGCAAGAGGTCCATGGTGACTCACGTCCCGTGAGCCCGTGTGGGCTGTGTCCAGACTGGGGTCACATTCACGGTCCCTGGGTTCAGAGGTGGGTGTATCTTGGGGCTGTGGATCCACCTGCAAGAGGCCTGGTCCCCCTCAGCTGACCACTCCAGAGCAGGCATCGCGGCCAGACCCAGCCCGGGGGGCCCAGTGCAGCAGAGACCCAGCGGAGCAGGGATGCGGTGATGGAGGTGGGAGGAGGCAGCCCAGTACAGGGAGAGAGGCCACTGCCCTCAAGGGGAAGGGTCTCCTGTGCCGGCCCTGGGTGACGAAGGTGGACGCGGGGGAGGTGGGCACAGGGAGCCAGATGCAGCTGAGGATATTTTGACCAGCACTGCCCTGAGCTCTCCTTAAAGGCTGGGGAAGTTGCACCGTAGAGCGGGCCGAACCCACTCCAGCTCCCCCTGTGGCGCCAGCCCCCCAGGCTGTCTGCTGGGCTGAGAAAGTTCCAACAGCCTGACCCTCCCCTGGGAAGCTCCTGTCCCCCCAGCTCCCAGGTACAAGTCCTTCATGTCCAAAGCCCTGGGTCTCCTCCTCCCATTCCCTCAGGTCACTCCACCTCCTCCTGCTCCCTGAAGACCACTGTCCGCTGTCCCTGAGGCCTGTCACGGGCTGCCTACGACGTCGGTTCTTCCCAAGATCCAGCACTGGCATCATGTATCCTCCCATGACACTGTCTTGTGTTCTACTCCATTAAATGTGGCTTCTTATATTGAAGTGTTTAGGCACAATTTGTCCCTGTCACTCTTAAAACATTTGAAGGTTCTGCTTATTAACATTGACCTGGACTCTTCTCCACTGCAAACAACGGCATTTATGACGTTTTCCCTACCTGCGTTCGTCCTGGCTCTGGTGGTGCCTCCTGGACCAGGTGTCCGGCCTGCTCGCTTCTTTCGGGGTCACTGTGTGTGTAAAACCATCAGTCCCCGTAACAGTCAGAACCAACCAGGTGGTGCCGTGGTAACGAGCAGCACCGTGTCTCCGGGAATCAACACCAGGGAGGTTCGCTTCTCTTCCGTTCCACACCTGCTCCCTCCAGGCCACCACCCTGCATGGACCTCCCTCCTGAGCTGCTCGCCCATGACACCTTCACCCCAATGCCCCTGCGCCTTCTGCCGCACATTTGCGAGTGTTATTTGTCAACTTTGTATGCATCTATTTACTTGTCTGTGGACTTTTAAAATTCTAAGATCCTAAGACTTTTAAAATTTTAAAATTCTGAGATTGATTGAATAGCACACTGGGGTTTTTTTCCTGTCATTCTTGCATTTATATAACAGTTTTTGCTTCATGCGTTTAGCATACATTTAGGTTTTTGCTGGATTCACCATTTTGCCTTCTATTCATGGAAATTTAACCTTTCCATTCTGTGTAACCACATTAAACTCTACCCTGTCAAAAAGTAACAGTCAGTTCCTACTTTCTTTTGGTCTGTATTTTCCTCATGACAGTTGTGGATTTCTTCAACTGTTTTTCCTAATTAATTATTAATGACGTATTACTTATACACAAGAAAGTGTGGCTCCATCAGTTCCCACAAACTGGGGCACATACATCACCAGATTAATAAAGAGAACATCACCAGCAGCCCAAAGCCCTCTTCTCCGCAAACTTGCCAAAGAAAACTCACATCTTAGCTTACGCACACAGATTAGTTTTTGAACATGGCGTCCATGGAATCAGAAAGGGCTCCGGACTATCTGTCTAGCTCCTTCTGCACAACAGCACGTCTGTGAGGACCGTCCACACTGCTGGGAGCAGGTACAGACCACCCATGTTCATTGCTGCACGAGATTCTGCTCTGTGAATATTCACGCCCTCCCAGGTCACCCACCCTCCCTCCTGGAGACGGACACCGAGGCTGCCTCCTTCCCACCGCCACGAGCATGTCCTCTGGGAACATACTTCTGCTCTTCATGTCCCGAGAAAGGGTGTTGCTGAGCCACTGTCTGTTTTTTTTTTATTTATTTATTTTTTTATTTGTTTGATAGACAGATTACAAGTAGGCAGAGAGGCAGGCAGAGAGAGAGGGGGAAACAGGCTCCCCGCTGAGCAGAGAGCCCGATGCGGGGCTCGATCCCAGGACCCTGGGATCATGACCTGAGCCGAAGGCAGAGGCCTCAACCCACTGAGCCACCCAGGTGCCCCCACTGTCTGTTTTTTTAACACAGAAAGCTGCAGTCCTTCCCGCGGTGCTTTACCCTCTGTGCCCGTGTGAGAGCTGTCTCTCCACGACCTCTGCACACGTGGTGCTAGCTCTCGGACGCTGACCTCCCCGTCTGCACCCGCTCCAACCCCCCATCTGCCGGGGCATGAGCTCCGAGCAACACCCCTCCCCGTGCCGTTAATGAACAGTTAAAACGGGGAGGGGGGGGGTTGGGATGTTGAAAAATACTTCTTCATCCAAAAAGATCACAAGAAAAGGAGAGGAAACGTAACCTAAGCCATGCAGGAAAATAGAAAACAAACCATATGTTGACAGCTATAGCTCAAATATTTTAGAATTAAAATGTAAAAATGAATTAAAAATTGTCAGGCGGAAAGAAAAACTTTATGCTGCATTAAGTTGATGCATTTTAAATGTAAGAGCACAGAGAGATATAAGTGTGAGGATGGGGGAAAGGCGACCACAAACACTGAGCCAGAGACAGCTGGCGTAGTTCAATTAATATCGAAGAAGGCAGGCTTCAGGGCAAGAAACACAATAAATGAGACAATGACAAAGAAAGTGTTAATCTACCTGAACTATATAACAAAACTCAATGGCATGCATCTAACAAAAAATCATAAAAATTCATAAGTAAAATATGACAAAACACGAGAATCCGTAATCGCGGTGAGAATCTTTCACAAGCCTCCCTCAGCTGCTGAACCAGAAATCAGGGACGACACAGAGGGCTTGACAAGCGAAGGCCTGTGGGTCAAACCCTACTCGCTCTATATTTTTACAAATAAAGTTTTATTGAAACAAAGCACCATACATGGTTTTACATATTTGCTGTGGTTACTTTTGTACAAAATAGTAGCAGAGTTACCCAACGGCAACGGAGCCCACACATCCTTCAACAGCTAAAATCCTGCTTTACAGGACTTTAAGGCCCTTTACAGAATCGGCCGCGTGTGGGGTCACAAGGAAACCTCAGTAAATATCAAAGGCTCGAGTGTCCTAAGCGTGTTTTCTGGAAATCGATGACTTGAAGAAAATGTTTACATGTTTGGAAGTTACACGATATACTAATAAATAACGTCGTAAGGGAATTGGAAACTATTTTAGACGCACGAGCCGGGGGCGCCTGGTGGCTCCGTCAGGGAAGCGTCCGACCCTTGATCTCAGCTCAGGTTGTGATCTCGGGGTCCTGAGCTCAAGTTCCACATCCGGCTCCGCGCTGAGCCTGGAACCTGCTTGAGATTCTCCGTCTCCCTCTCCTCTCTCTGTTCTCCCGCCTGCTCTCCCCTTCTTCCTCAAAGGAGAAGTAGAAATAAATATAAGAAATAAATGATGATCACAAAATGTGTTGAGAAATTCAGCTGAGTACACCGGCAGTGTTGCTGCTTCATTCAGTGATTCAAACCAGGCAGCACCCAGCCAGCAGGTGGAGAGGGGCCCCGAGGAGTTGTGCAGAGTGAAGGACCTTTACGGCTAGAAGGCAGTGGGCACAGGGAAATAACCCCGGGTCAAACAGGGGGTGGGTTATCACAAGCTCCTTTCCTTCAGGGGTGGGCAGGGGTCTGCCGGGCCCAACACCCCCCTGTCCTGACCAGGCAGGTCCCAGCTGACTGGCTGAAGATTCCGTTTCCGGGGGACCCAGAACGGTAGTTCCCTCCGGTGTGGTGACACGGGGCTTAGCATAAGCCAACCCACTTGGGCCTATTGTCGTGTTTTTGACAAATGCAACTTGTTTGCAGCTAAAATAATAACTAGAAAGAGATGAATATCCTTAAGCGTTTACACCAGTGAAGATGAAGAGCTAAAAGTCAATAATCTGGCTCTGTGTCTCAAAAATTAGAAAATGTCCCACAAATTAGACCCCGAGAAGGCAATGAGAAAGAAAGAAGTAAAGAGAAATCAGTCGTCTAGCAGGGAAATCAACCAAGCCAAACATTAGCTTTTTGAAAAGTCCTGTCAAAATGATTAGTCCTTACCAAGATTGATAAAAATACACAAGTAAAAGCCACAAGTTACCAAAATGGAGATCTCTGCAGATCCTAAGGAAATAGAGTAGGCAATAAAAGGAGCGTATGTCAGTCAATTTTACAAAACGGATGAAACCGACCCCCCCCCGACCCCCCAGAAAAGCACAACTTACCAAAACTGACCCAGGAAGAAACAGATTTGAAAGCTTTAGTATCTAGCAAATAAGTTTAATCTTCAATGGAAAAAAAAAAAATCTCAAAAAACAAATCTTCAGGCCCAGACAGCTCTATTAGCAAATTCATCCAATTATGTAAATGTGGCTGGTAGAAGCATTGCACAACATCTTCCAGAAATAAGAAAAGAGGCAACGCATCCCGGAGTCGGGAGGCCAGCACAGCGTGGACACCACGGACACAGGAAGAACACAAAGGCGTGTCTCGTGGGTGTGTGAACTGAAATCCCAAACAAAATACTAGTAAATTGAATTCCACAATTTACAAAATGTGGAATGCATCACGATCGAGCAGATTTAATTCCAGAAATGCAACAGCACTTTAACATTAAAGGAATTAGTTAATGGGATTCACCGCACTGACAGCAGAGGAGAAAATTCACACACTCATGACGGAAGACGCAAAACATATTCAATGACATTCGACAACTGCTCGTGTTAAAAGCTTAGCAAACTACAGGTGGAAGGTGGCCTCTTACACAGCCACGGTGACGAAGGCTGCTGGTACCCATGTTAGCGCAGAAAACTGAACTCGGTGCGTTACAGCAAGAGCCCCAGGACCTACCCACACGTACGTAGCCTCCAAGCACAAAGAGGACCTTGTGGTTCCGTGTGACCTTTTTGCTAAACTCTTCTCACTGATTTGGGGGAGAGAAAGTGAATCTTCGCTCCTGCCTTATATCGTCCTGAAAAATAAATTCCAGATGGATCATAAATCTGAATTTTGTGAAAGACTACACGAAGTGGAGAGATTGCCAAGGAAAACAGGAGAACACCTTCATGACTTTCCACTGGACAAAGATGTCAAAGAAGCACTCACACCGCAGACAAAATGTGTGTATTGGCAAACACTCTGTCCTTTAGAACACGGCCCTAAGAGAGTCAGCAGGCAAACCAAAGAGAAGATGCTTTATCAACCACGACCGGAGCCGGAATCCGTAAAGAAGCACCAAACCAGCAACCAAAGACGGGTCAGCCCATGGAGAGGCACAGGCATGGCACAAAGAGGGGCCTCACGCCCCTGAAGGCGGCGGGAAGATCCTCGGCCTCACAGCCTTCAGGACGAGGAGTTGGTCCCACGGGCACGAGGTCCCGCCTGTCGACGGGCCAACGTGAGAGCAGCAGAGCGACCCGACGCGGGCAGCACGGGAGTGACCGGATTCTCTGAGGCGTCCAGGTGAGGCAAGCCTTTGGAAAACTGCTTCCAGCCTCCCCCCAAGATAGAAACACGCCCCACGGCCAGCAAGGGCCCTGCTGGGTTCATTCCCGACAACTGCAAGCAAAACCTTCCCATGGAGCTGCCCCCGAGGGCAGGAGAGGTCAGCACACGTGGCATTGTCACAACTGTCCTTCCGCGGTAGTGCCCGAGTGATGCTAACGCAGCACCATTCCCAGACCGGACATAGAGCGCAGCAGCCGCCGGGCCCAAGCACCGGCCGTAAGATGCCAGGGATCGGCTCGAAGGCGGGCACGGGTGATGACGGGTCGCGATGCCACCGCCGTGTCAGGGAGGTGCTGGACACAGGCCCCCATGCGATCTGGCTGACGGTGGTTCACTTGGTGAGAGCCCGCGAGTGGCACTCACAGCCCCGCCAGCTCCCCGAAAGGCCCCTGCACTGAAACCCACCTCCCTTCCCGGCCCCACCTGTTCCTCTTTCCCGGCCCCCAAATCAGCCCCACAAACAGCAACGTGCTTCCTGCAGCTGAGAAGAACGAAGCCGTTCGAGCTCTCCTGCTCAGGGTCCTGGGGGGATGACAGCCAGGGGCCCCCTCATGTTCTCCTTCTCTGCAGTGAGAGGTCCCGTCTTGCACGGTGAGGCCGCCACCTCGGGCCGAGCACCGCGGCACCGCTGGGGGCGGGGGGACAGTTTCTCCGCGGCCACTGCCTGCTTCGTGTCCCTTCCCACACGGCCGCATTTCCATGGCCCGTCCTTCAACAGTCCTCACGGTTTTATTCGAGCTGTGGAACTTCCCAGGTAGACTCTATTCGTTCTCTGCCACGTAAATCTTACGTGTCTGTCTGACCTTTAACTTCGTGCCGCTCTGCGGAAGTTGTCCGCGTGGACGTGCCCCGACACTCACTATCCAGCATCCCCCGCCCCGGCCTCTCCCAGCCGGTCGTCGTGTGCGGCTTCTAAACATCACCTTGTAAGGGTGTAGTTTCCCACTTGCTTTCCTTAGGAGAATTCCGGAAATACTGTTTTCACCTGTTAACTGCAGAAAATATCATTTTCGTTGTCCTATGAGCCGATTCTCCCTATGGTCTAGCCCGAAACCCGACTGCCTTTTCACCAGTAGGCAGGGAAGATGGTCCGCATCCCACAGTGACTCACAACGGGGCCCCCAAACCATGTCTCTCGATGGGTTAGGTCTGTCCAGGCCTGTGAGGTCACCCAGGACCGGGGCCTGGTCTTCTGTCCTTGTTCCCAGTGACACACACACTCCGGCTCCCAACAGTCCAGACCGAGGGCAACACCCCTCGCCACGCTTCCCCCCTGCAGGTGAGCAGTGACGCTGTCCCGTCCGGCCGGCGCCTTGCTGCGGAGCCGCTCCTGCCGTGAAGGGCCGCGTGCTGAGAGTGGTGGCCACCAGCTCCGTCCTTCTTCCCTCGCGTGGCCGCCTGCCTTGTGCAGGACTGAGTGACCACGTGGGCTCTACTTTTCTTCCCATACCCGTCTGGCTGCAGACTCAGCGACCAGACGGAGGAGGCCGCGCATCTAGGAGGGGCTGTGGCTGGAGAGAGTGGGCGGTGAGGGGACGCCGGGGTACCCCTGCAGGAGCAGATCCGCACCCAGCTGTCCCGGGGCTGAGGACGGGCACCAGCACCTTCCCGTCCCCGTCATGGCGCCTCCACCTCCCCAATGAAATCAATTATCTCATTGCTACAGTCAGTTAAAAGTGAAATTAAATGGATTCTGAACATTAATAACAGGCTGTAATAAGACAAACTACCTCTTAATGATGCATAGAACCTGAGGAAAATGAATTTCCTTTTGGGGCGTGTGTGTGCGTCAGGTGGCGGAGGGAGTTTTATCTGCCGAATTGAAATGAATATTGATTGCACGGCTGGTAATTAATGATAGCAATTTTTGATTAAAAATGAGTTCATTTAGCAAACAAGCGGAGTGTGGGAGCGTATTACATCTAAAAATAGAGTCGAGAAGAAAGGATCCTTGTTACAGGGCAGGGTTACGATGCCTGTTTTGGTCCTCACGCGGATGCCTCTGGGTTGGAGACGAGCAGGACCGTTCAGGCGCTCCTACGACCGGAGCCCGCTTCCTGCCCAGAATTCCCACGGAGACGCGAAGACCCGCCAGGAGCCACTGGCGAGGTCGAGGCCACGGGAGAGGAGCCCCCAGTGAGTTAGATGTTTCTCTGTGGAAATCCCATGCCTTAGGGGGATTCAGCAAAAATAGGACAAAATAAAGTATGAATCTCAGAAGTATTGAGCTACGAAAGGCCTCGCACCACCACAGGGCAACCTCACGCGTGTGTGTGTCACATCTAACTAATGTGTGAGCACATCCCACGTGTGAGGCATGACATGCACGACACACACGGAATAGAGTGACACGTTAATGCTTTCAGGGCCACGTTCAGATATTAAATGAGACGCCCTCCTGGTTCAGAACAGCGAGAACGCTGGCTCCCGTGTCAACACCCCTTGTAAAGTCAGAGCTGCACTAGCAATAGGGCCAGCTAGTGGTCAGGGTCCGGGGACAGTGACCCGACACGGCCCGGGGTCAGCCGTCAGTCCACAGGGAGGGCAGGACAGGGCGGGAAGTCATGCTCAGCTCTGGGGTCCTGTGGCTCCCGGGCTGTGTGCAGGGAGGGGGACAGGGTCTGGGCCCCCACAGTGCGGATTCAGAATGGAGACGCCGAGTGCCAAGGTGCCCAGACGGCAGCAAAGCGAAGCAGGAAGACGTGCGCGAGCGAGGAAAGGCTCGTTTCCACGGAGATCGCTGCCCTTCTCGGCCGGGCTCTGAGTGAAACAGACAAAATAAAAATAAAAATAGAGATTCCGCTCCTGGAACGCAGACCATGGGGTGACCCGGTGTGAACCACGGCTCTGGGACATGCCACCATCCGGTGGGGATGATGGAGCTGGGGAGCTGTGCCGGGGAGGCTGCGTAGGGATCTCGGCTCCCTCCCCGGGCGTGCTGTAAACTAACACCGCTTTCCAAAACATTATCTTTAAAAAATCTCAAAAACATTTTCTGAAACACCCCCTGCCTCGGGGCCCAGCACACCTCTCACGTCACACTTAAGGCTGGTTTGTATTTAAAATTCACTTTCTTGTATCGCCCCCGCAAAGAAGGAAAAAGTAAAGGAAGGAAGAAAAGCCAAATACGTAGTTTAAAGAGGCTGCACTGGTGGTGCCACAGAGCGATGAGCCGCACGGTACGGCGCTTACCTATAGGGTTCGACTCCGAACACTATTCAGGGAGCATGAGATTATAATTAAAAATCACAAAACTCATAAAAGAAAAAGCCACCTGAAGTGTGAGTCAAGGGAGGCAAAGAAATGCAAAATCAGGCCAGCAAAGCCTGAGGATATTGGAAGCATCAATTCGGAATTTAAATAAGTGTGTTTAATAAGTTCGGAGGAAGAGAGAACGGAGCATGCGACGGGGGAACGAGGGGCTCTCGGGGCCGAAAGGAGCATTTGTAAAAGAAAGAACTAGAACATCTCGCCCTTCAAGACAGAACTCTGAAATTCGAAACTCACTGCCTTCCCGGCACAGCTACGTACGTTGAAAGGACGTCGCTCAGAAATTTCCCGGAGAAGCAGAGGGCCAGGCAGCCGGACACGGGAGGTGGAGCAGGGCGGTGAGGCTCGGGGACCACAGAGGGAAGGGGTGAGTGTCGAGAGGGAAACGTTGGAAGCAACAGCATGAAGCCGCGAGGAGAGGAGGGGGAGACGCCGTGTCCCATCCGAGAAGCACCGGGGGTGCTTCCCCAGGGGGGTGAACCACAGACGTCCACGCCCCAGCACGTCCGGGCAGAAACACAAACCCCGACTCAGCACAGTCTGGGGACAGCCACAGAGAAAGGACAGGCCCCCCGTGGAGGGGGCTCAGGAGGCTTCTCCGTGGCAGCCCTGGCGCTGGAAGACGTGGCCTGAAGTCTTTGACGCGTCGAAAGACACACTGGACAGAGCAGGACGGCGAGCCTGCGACAAGACGTCGCGATGGAGAGAAGCACGGCAGCATTTTCGGGACACAGCCAAGGGTTTGCGAGCAGGAACTGCAGCGTTCCTGAATTTCAAAGGCAGGTATTTCGGGATTCTGGAAGGTTCTGGAAGGGAAGCGCGTTAGCTGCTGGTTAGCCTGCGTCTCCTAGTTTTGCTTCCCTTCTCAGCTCCAGGGGTGGGTGATGGAGACGGCTCACCCGTGGCTGGCGTCAGAGCCTCCCTGGTATTCCCTGACCTCTGCTGCCCTCAGCTGTGCCGGGGCTCATGCCCTCACTGCATCCAAGGTCCTTGCGAGTGTTACCTGGTCCCAGTAACCATCACTCCCCAGGTCTTCAATGGAATCGCAGACGCCAGACCAAGTACAGAGGCCGGGAGGTGGGAATACTGAGGCAGAAGCAGCAGGGCCTCCCCCCTGCCCAGGACCACCTCCACAGCCTCTGCCGCCAGCATCCCCTGGAGCACACTCGTGTTCACCCCCTGGGCCCTCCCCTCACTGCCCCCAAGCTGGTCCCCAGCCACTCCCTTGCCAGGCTGCCTCCCCTCCACCCCCCACCCCCGGCCACAGTCTCCCAGGCCTCCCATAACCCCAGGACTAAAACGCGGCCAGCACCATGAGCCGCAGCGACTGAGCGCACGTGGGGGCCGGCGCGGGTGGGTGCACACACGGCTGGTACTTCATGGAGCCCAGGGCTGCCCTACCTAGATCTGCAGAGCTGATGGTGGGCACGGTGGATGGACAGACAGGTGGTGGCGGGCGGGAGGGAGGGACAGACGGGTGGGCAGGTGGCATGTTTGATTTTGCTGGACCGGGTGGAGAGCAAGCTGCTCATTTCCCCCCGGATGACGTGTTCCTATCTGTGCGGGTCCCAGAGGGCACTGTCAGGCCTCAGGGTGGAGGACCCTGAGCCCACGGAGACCCCCAGGGCCCGTCTTCTCGGTTATCGCCTCCCATACTTGTTCTCCTGCTTCATCCCTGCCCTGTCTCCATGACGCTTGTGGTTTTCTGGGTCCATCCTCATCGGTCTCCCACCCACAGCAGAGGACGCCCAGCCCTGTCCCACAGCAGAATCTCTGCGGCCACTGCTGTCTATCCTGTGATGACGTCAAAGAGGTCAGGACCCCCTTTAGACCCTCCTGGCGGTCACAGCCGTCTCGTCAGAAGGCAAAGCTCTTCTGCTGGTGAGAAGAAGCATAGAGGTGAAGACATTTGTGCGAAACAGCCGGACGCCCAGGACACACCCGTCCTTGGGCGTCGCCCCTGCCTGCCGAGCCTCCGCGCACTCTCCTCCCCAGTGGGCGCTCTCCAGCCTTCCGCATCCAGGATAGAGCAGGACGTGCGTGTGTGTCTGTGCGTGTGTGCACCAGCGGTTCACGTGCTCTGGTGCGGCGACAAGGGAAGGAGAAACACAGGGGCGGAACGAGTACCACAGACTCTCCAACGGTGCTGAGCGCCCACGGCGGCCCATGTGCCCCGCAGACGAGGGCCCCGAGTGCGTGCGGGTGTGGGAGCCTCTAGTGATTCGCACACAGGACCCAGGTATTCAGATGCTCGCAGTAGGTTTGTGCCTCGTGCCCAGACTCCCCTGCCTGTGCCGCCAGCAGCACCTGTGTCTGGGAGAGACGTTCCTCGGGAAGAACTCGGGATCTGGGGTTAACGGGTCATTGCGGGATCAGGTTTTCCGTGTGTCCAGGGTAGAGAGTGTGTCTTTCTGCTCTGCACCCGGCAGTCTCCCCACAGCCCTTATTGTCCTAAACCCAGACAGCACAGGGGCCCCACCTTCTGGGAGAGGGTCCTAATGTCCTCCACCCGGAACAGACTCTGCCAGGCTGCGCGTGGGGAGACCCCCACCCCTGCTGGGGTGACACGTCCACCTGGACGGCAGACAGAGGAAGCTCTCCTGTCCACCTCCTCCCTGTGGCTCCAGTGCTGAATGGGCTTCGTGGGTGGATGGTGGCCGCAGGCAAGCCTGGCGTGACCCTGTCCCACCTGGTGGGTCGAGGCCGGAGCTGCCTGAGCCCGTGCTGGCGAGGGGGCAGAGAAGAACGTCACCACCCAACGCTGAATACGTTTTGGTGACAAGGACTCCAACTACCAAGCCCCTACTCGTGACCTCGAGGACACACTTTAGGAGTCGATAAGAACAAGTGGGAGCGAGGGCCACTCGGGCCAGACCCGTCCGAGGCAGCGGAGCCCGTGGAACCCGCGAGCTTCCACACACCTCCAGAGCTGTCAGCGGGGACTCGGCTCTGCCCAACACGGAGCCACGGCGCTCCCCCCCACAAACACGTGGCCTGTGAGAGGAGGGCCACGCACGCCACAGAGCCCCCGCGTGGGGCATCCAGCCAGTAAGTGCTTCTGGAACGAGCAACCGAGTAAACGCAGGGCACCGGCACGTGCAGCGGGAGAGCACTGTGCAGGGCTCAAGAGGGCACGCGCTTGTTCCGTGGGTGTTTGCTGAGCTCACGCCCTGTGTGCTCCAGGCAGCTCCCACCGAATCCAAGGGCCGAATGTGAAATGGCTCTTCCACTCCGGCCGGGGCAGGCGGCCCGCACGGCGAGTCGCGTTTCAGCCTGACTGGTGAGTGCTCTACGGGAAGGATGAGGCGGGTGGTGGGGGTGTGCGTGTGTCCGTGTACGCGTGTGTCCATACACATGTGCCCGGAGTTCACACGGGGCGGTCCGGGCTGGCGTCGTCAGGGAGGTCACCCCGGGGCACAGCCTTGCACAAAGGGAGGGGTGGAAGCCAGAGTGGCATGGACCCCTGCAGAGAGCCAGGCCCCGGGGCAGCGGGACCTCTGGGCCGCCAGGAGCGGGGGAGGGGCGCCCTCACGGTAGCGCCAAAAAGGAACACGTTGCACATGGGCCAAAAATAGGAAGTCTTGGCCGGAGGACGTCAAGAAAGATGCATTAAAAAATGGGGTTTGCCTCTGTCTTGAATAGGAAGATGCAGGCCTGCTGGGCCCCTGGTCTATGTGCTGAGGACGCACCAGGAGCCGGACAGGCCAGAGTCCCCGCGCTCACGGCCCCTCCACGTGTCCACATTCTCCCATGCGCTCATCACGGACTCGACCGAAATACTAACAGCAGGTTGTTCCTGAAACATCCTACAGTTCATCTGGGGAAAGGAACGCGCCATCCTGGGACTGGGGTCGGGCAGAGCTGCCCCTGCACAGGGCTGTAACGCATGCAGCTCCAAGCAGCTGCGTCTCGGCGCCCCTGCGGCAGGCGGGGGGTCGGCACCGCAGAACCCCCCCGACCGAACGTGCAGGACTATGGTCCAGAAGACAAGCACGGGGGTGGGGGTGCCGCCTGGTGACCACGGGGGCAGCGGGCAGCCCTGGGAATGTGTGAGGTCGGAGTTGCGTGCCACTTTGTGTGCAAAATCACGACTCCAGGCAGGTCAAATTCTGCAAAGGGAACCACGGGGGAACCTGACGCAGGAGGGTTCAAGGTGTCGTCCGCAGACCACAGTGGGACGGTGTGCACGGCTTCACACAGGAGACAGTGGCACGATTCGAAAGAAAAGGCACAAAAGGTCACACACAGTCACTCATGTCATGGTAAAGGCTCCTTGTGTGTGCGTGTCCGGGTAGTCCACGCGTTCTGCTCCAGGGTCGGGACCTCCGTGCCAAGGCTGCAGGGACACTGGCCCCTTCCCCGGGGCCCCCGCCCCTCAGGTAGATGGTCCCCCACGAACACAAAACACCCAGCGGCAGAGGTGGGCCCCCAGCCGGCTGCCGGAATGAAAGCCTGGAACGTTCTCCTGTCCTGAGCAAATGCCCACACACGCGTCGTCTCAGACAGAGGCCAGGGGATTTGGGGCAGAGGGGGCGGGGAGCCCTTGCGGGTGTGGAATTCGCACTTCTGGGGGATACTTGGAGCCCAGACGGAGCGGCCTGCAGGGAGAGGCGGCCCCTGAGGGCCCGTGCGTGCCCCCTCCGTCCTGACATTGCCCGGGAGGCAAGGCCGTGACACGGCTCGTCCACGGGACTGGAGGGACATCTCGTCAGGGACACGCTTTCTTATTAAATGATGAATTTGCCTCCTCTGGGCCTGGCGACCTGGGGCCAAGGGCTGTGGGCTGAACACACCCTGGTCTTTTCGGTTGCCTCTTCTCCCGCATCCCCAAAGTCACCTGCCCGGACATCCGGGACGCAAACCTCGCCAGCACGGTCCTGACATTCTGCATGCAGCACCCTGGGCGAGGGTCCGTCGTCCCCGTGTATCCCCTTCAGCATCCCCGAAACTAAGCTAAAAGCCCATAAGTTCTCTCTCTCTCTGGTCCACCAGACTTGCCAGAGCCTGTCTGCATCAGGTCTCCACGTCCAGCTCCAGACAGACAGACAGACAACACACATTCACTGAGCGAGAAAGCCTGTTTCTGGTGACTTCCGTCTGATTTAGTAAACAATGCCTTTCCTCTAAGACGAGAAAACACACACAAGCACCATTCGCTGATCTGCTTGATGAGTGCCTGGCACTGGGTCCTGCCGGGCTTGCAGGGGCGCCTGGGGACGCTGGGGCTGGAGGCGCACGGTGGGCTCTGCATCTCAGGTGACCTTGGCCGGCTGTCGACCCCAAGCCCGGTTAGGAAAATGGTCCTGGCGGGCATCTTGCCGAGCGGGCTTGCCGCGTTCATGCCGCCTGCGGCGTAGCTGGGCCCCGCACTCGCCCAGCAGCGAGGCGTGTTTTCTCTCCCCACAAACACATCAACACAAAGCGGCGTCTGAGCCAGTCCGCAGCCCAGCAGTCCCGGGTCCGAGCTCCGAGGGTTCTCCGAGAGCCCGCGGGCCTGTCATCCCCGCGCTCTCCCTTCCGCCAAGGATGGGCTGTGCCCCGGGAGAGGCTGGGAGGAAGACCCCCTGCAGGCACCCGACACCCTCCTCCACCGCGGTGCTCCCCTGGGAGCTCATCATCTGTGCAAACAGAAGGGAAGACGCACCTTTGGGTTCCTCTCAGTCCAATGCACTGGTAGATGCAGATTTCACAGCTTAGTGCCTTGTTTTAAGAAGCTCATCACGCCGTTTCCACCCTGTCGATGGGCGGCTCCGTGCTACCCAGCGTAGCTACATTCAGACTCTCAGCCAACCTCAAGCATCTCTTTGGCTGTTTCAGAAAAATGAAGGAAAATTTCCAAATGTTTCCCACGGTGTGAGGTGGAGCCCAGGGACCCTGGCAGCGCGCCGGGCGTGGGGAATCTGCTCCTGTCCCCGGCGGCTCCGGGATGGGGACCCCAGCGGGGAGCGGGGCCGGTCCCTGCCCCACGCCCCCCCACCCGGCTCGCCCCTGTGCGGCTCCACGAGGACCGTCCAGCGCTCGCCTCGACCCCCCAAATTCCAACCGCACTGCACGAACAAGGGGGGGAGGAAAGCAACGTCTCTCTGAGTAGATGAGGCTGGTGGGTTTTGGGAAGTTGCCAGAGCCTTTCTATAAGGAGCTGTTTTATCAGGTTTCTCAGCGAGAAAGAAGCAAGGAAATTAGTGTGCGGTAGAATTCAAGGCTAAAATTAGCATCTTGAAAACAAGTCCTGATAAATACAACCAGGATTTATGGCCAAGATTACAGGCCGCACAGATGGCGTTTGATGGCGTTTTCTCTCAAGGGAGAGAATATTCCTTCTACCCCAGAACATCAGCATTACAGGTTCAGGGATTATGGTGCAGAATCTCACACCGTTTAGTAGACGCAGCCAGCAAAGGACCGGGCTCATGGGCTCTGGGAAGGCGCTGGGCTCACGAAGCCGGCGCCCCACCGAGGGTCACCGTGACCAGCCCCCCAGCTTCAGGCCAACTCGGTCCTTCCCGTGGCATCAAGCAGATGTCCCGTGGTTTTCAAAGACCCGCAGCAGAGGAAACCCCAGGCCAGTGGACCACCGTGTGAGCACCCACCCGCGCTCCCACATGGCTCCTGCCCGCATCTTCCGGGCCTCCCACGGGGCCTCGGGGAGGAAGACGTCACAGCTACGTACCCTGACCCACAAGGAAGGCCCTGGCTTGGTGCAGATTCATTCCCAGAGGTTATTTTCTGCACGAAAATGAAGACACGGGATGAGGGCTCTTCGAAAGAACAAGGCAGCCTTGTGCCTGGGGGGTCACGGGTCCTCTTGGCTGGGGCGGTCCAGGAGCATCTGGCTGCGGCCACAAGAGGTCCACAAGCGTCCATCTGTGACAGAGACTTCACTGCATCCCAGACACGGCCAGACCTGCCACGGGGAAAGGGAACCCACAATGTGGACCTCGTTGTTTGGACGGCTTTGTAGCCTGCGCATCGATGCTCCAAGGACGGTAGCCTCTCCGACACTGTCCGTTTATCATCACGGTGAGGCTCCAGTGAGCCCAGATGGGTCTCACCGCGGTGGACGTTGGTCCTGCCAGGACATCAAATACGCTCAGAAGAGAAAGGGGGGTCTGGTCCTGCAGTGACCTGCCTGGGCAGTGACTCGGGCCTGGGAGGAGCTCGCTCACAGTCCCCCACAGGATCTCCTTCTGGGTCACTGGCTACGCTTTTCCATGTGGCTCTCCATTTCGGTCATTAATGCCCCAAACGCAGATCCTTGCTATAGAGCTTTGGAATTATTGCTCTGCCGCTTGGTCCCCTGAAATAACTTGAGAATCACAGGAGACTTCCAGAGATGGTAAGGAGAGTTCCCACATGCCTCACACCCGGCTCCCCTGACGCTGACACGGGCATGGGTGCGTTTGTTGAAATCCACACCAGGATTAAATGGCGTCAACGCTGAAACTGAGAAACCAACGAGGATCCTAGTCCAGAAACTGTGCACGGTGGTCGCACGGATGCCGGTCTGTGGGCTGGACCCCATCCACCACACGGACACCGCGTCTGTGAGCAAAACGAAGGGCCCTGCGCAGACCCCCAGCTTCCCTCAACGTCCTCCCCCGCTCTGGCGTCCGTCCAAGACATGATCTCTCGGTGCCGAGACTCCGCAGCCTCCTCCGAGCTTGGCCTGCCTCAGGCTTTTGTTTCGTCATGACCTGGACCCCGCTGGGAGCCCGTCCTGCGTTTTGAGAACGTTCCTTCTCGCGTGCTTCCCCGAGATTACACGAACGCACCTGTGTTGGGGCGAAGAGCATGGAGGGGAAGTGGCCTTTGATCTCACCACGCTGAGGCTCGCGTGAGACATCGCACAGGTGGCCACAGCCTTGACACGTGGCCGGGGGGGTGTGACACGTGGCCAGAAGGGGGTGTTGGGGGCGTTGGCCATGTTCCTCTCGCTCCCGCCCCATTTGCAAAGATGAGTCGGCAGGTCTGACCTGCACTCACTGGAGAGCGTTTCCTCCTCTTCTGCCTCTTTGGAGAAGCTCCCGGACTTGAGGCCGAGACACCCCAGGCCCTCCCGGTGTTTGCTCCCAGGAAGCCCCGTTCCCCCCACCAGGGCCCCAGGCGTGCTCACGGCTGTCGGCGCATCAGGGCTTCTGAGACGTTGCTGTGGACAGAGCCGCCTTTCGCGTGCATGGGAGCCCGTGGGTGTGTTGCTGGAGTGAGGGTAGCATCCGGCTCGAGTGTATTCCAGTCCCTCTCGCTTGACGTGACTGCTTCTCAGTGAGGAGCCCGGTCTCGTTACCCACCATTTATTTACTCACTTGTTCGACCCTCGTACACCACAACACGGTAACGGAGTCGCAGGTCCGCAGAAACAAAGTTGCCAACGAACCCAGTGTTCCTTTTGCCTTTACCTTTCTGGCGTCCAATCAAAACACCTTCCCCGGGTGACTTTCAACACCTCCTTCTCTCCCCCCACAGACGTGCAATGCCGCAGGTCCGGCTCGACCTCGGGCCCCTCCCCTTCTCGCTGATGATTGCAAATTTCTCAAAGCAAAGCTCAGGGTCCTGACGGACGCGCAGACTCGCGTGCCCAGATTCATACCGGCCACCTCCGTCGCCCTCGGAGTTAGCTTCTCTGCCCCCTCGAGGCCAATCCCACCCCTATCCCAAACCACCAAGTGTTTTCTGGTCCTAGGGTTCTGCCTTTTCCAGAATGCTGTATAAACGGGACCACATATACGGGGTCTCGTGGGTCTGGCTCTGTCGCTCAGAAAAATGGGTTTAGGTCCACCCTGCGGCCAAGTGACTGTGGCTCATCCCTGTACTGGGGACAGGTGTCCGCTGCGTGGAGGGACCACAGCACCGTTGGACGTCTGGGTGCCTCCAGGAGTGGCCATGGCTGCTGGGAGCACCGCATGTGGGTTTTGCATAGACATCTGTGTCTGATTTGCTTGGGTCGATGCCCGAGAGCTGGGTGACTGTTTACACGGAAGCCATATGGTGACCTCCAGAGCCGCTGCCCGGCTGTCCTCCAGCACCCCCTCCAGCAGCAGGTGACAATGCCCATCACTCCACATCCCAACTGATGTCAGCTGCTCAGTGCTCCCGCCGGGCTGATGGGCACACAGGGACATCCCTTTGGGGTCTCGCCCTGCATTCTCCTAATGACTGGTGGTCCTGAGTATCTTGCATGTGCTTATCTGACACGGCGTACCTTCTTCTGAGAAGCAGCTGTTCGGACACTTCCCACACACCCGAAAATTGTGCTGCTGGCTTAGCGTGTCTTCTGGAACACCTCTAACCATGGTGGCTCGTTACCTCCAGAACGCCTGTAACCGGCCAGTTGGACCCGCAGAAACTTCTCCCCGAAGAAACACTCTCTCCTTCACGTCCAGTTATCCGACCCAGGGCTGGGGCTGAGTCCTCACACAGCAACTCAAACGCCAGTTTTTGGGACAGCACGTAGCACGTGCACGCAGCACCCAGACCGGATGAGAATCCAGACAAACCGCCCCCCCCCGGCGTTTCGCCCCTTCTGTCTCCACAGCCAACGCGCCCGTGCTTTCTCGTGGACGTGCAGGTCATGGGGGCGACGAGGAGGACGGTGGACTGAACGCACGGGCAGGGACGCCGCACATTCCAAACAAAGAGAAGAGTCTGGAAATACTGGAATGAAAAACAGCACGTGGGTATTAAAAAAGACAGACTCTGGGCCTCAAAGCAGGAGAGGCTTCCTGGGACGCATCCGCTATGCATGCTCAAGCCTGCTCTGCAGCAACTTTTTAAATAAACACAATTCACACATCAATACCAGATAAATTATTTCCAATTCCACCTTTAGATGAATCTATGAATAAAATCATTCCTCGCGTATTGTGCAACAGGGTAATGAGCGACCGTGGGCCAGGCTGATGGGGCTGACTCAGAGCAATATATTCTCAGGTGGAAACCGGGCGACGAGTGCGGATATTTTTTAAATGCAGAGCTTCATAAATATGCATGAAAAGCCGACTCCCAGGGCCGCACACACGGCTCCCGTCTTGCCTTTCTTTGGGCGTCACGTGTAGTTTGCACAGGTGCCATCCGGGAGCCTGCGCCAGCCCGCCTGGAGAGCAGACGAAGCCCGCCGTAAGCGTCATCGGCCACCAGCGCGGACACGGTCCTGTGGAAACCGTGTGATAGGTGATGTCCCTGCCGTATAGGAAAACTTGCAGCATAGAACAAAACTCCCATATTTACTCGGGAATTTGACACCCAGGATGACGTCTTCGTGTGTTACAGACCCCTTGTTACCATTGTCACAAGAGGGGAAGCGTCGGTGGGCCCCCCAAAGTATGCCAAGAGAAGCTCCCCTTCGGGGGGCCAGAAACCCGCACTCGACATCGGCGGGACCCGCCGTCCTGCACTCAGGTGGTCTGTCTCCCATCCATGGCTCATTCCTTCCTTCCCGGGGTCTCTGAGACACGGGCCCGGGTGTCATCCCCCGAGCCTCCTGTCCCGTAGCAGGGAGGCCCCCAGCCCGGCCAGCCCTCGACACACCCAGGAGGAGCTGTGACCTACCCACACTGCGACTTCTTGCAACTGGGGTCCCGCGGGAAGGCCGGCACCTGCGACGTGGGAAGGCAGAGTCCGTAGCGTATAGAATCCAAAGCTTGACCTGACACTGTTTGGGGGACAAACTGAAAATGGGTATAGAGGTTCTGCTCCAGTCTTCATGGCCTGATAGGAGAGCCAGGAATGCTCTCTCTGGACCCCAAGACAGGAGCCGCAGTGGACCCTGGGGAATTGCCCAGTTCGTTCTCAGAGAAGCGGGAGGGAGTGGGAACACCATCGCTCCTGGGGGCAGAGAAAAGGGGACAAAGCCCCCTGGGCCGCCGTCAGGTCCAGACGCTGTGGGGTGTAGCCCTCGGAGGGGGCGGCGAGGCTGGTTTGGGGGCCCTCACGGCTGCTGATGGTTGCATGAGCTGCCGCTTTCGTGGGGGGGGAGCCCTTCTCCCTCCGTCCCACCTTGCAGACCCCCTGCGCCCCCCCCCACACATTCACAGAAGAAATGTGGTTGTCAGAGCCCCAGGCCCAGCCTGACAAAGTGGGGAGGGGCTTGTGGCAGAGAGAGGGTGCATCCAGCAGCTGGGCCCGGGTCTCCAGCCCACGGCCGGTCTCCCCCACCGCCGCCCCCATCGCTGGTCCCTCACACGCCCACACACATGTGCCTCCCTCTCCCACACATCCCACATCATGTGGACCAACTTCTGCTGCCCGATTATGGGCTTTTCACCATTTTCTGTTACAAATAAAGATGCAATGCACGTGTTTCTTCAAAAACCTTCACTTAACATATTGGTAAAAAATGTGTTCAAGCAGGTAAAAGATCCAAACCCATTGATTTTGGGGGGTTTTGACAACAATTTCCGAATTACCTGGTCACGGTTCCAGCAGCGGGGCCTGGGGGACCGTCTCCTGACAGCACCTGCAGAGCTCGGCGCTCAGAGTCCCCGCATGAGGACGGACTTCGCTGACCGGTGTCTCACTAAGGCTTCAGGCAGCGCTTGTCGGCCGACTGGGACCCACACGTGAGCCCACACGTGAGCAGAGCTCCAAGGGATTCAGAGTCTCAGTAGGAAACAGACGTGCGGTCGAGGACTGGGACTGACCAGGCCTGGCAGAGAGTCCATGCGGGCCCCGCCTCTGAGGAACAGAAGAGACCACGCGTGGCCGGCCGGGGACTGTGTGGGAAGGAGACACGGGTGAGGTCAGAGGGCCCTGGAAGCCCGACAGGAAGGCTGGACTTCATCCCGGAGCGTCAGGACCCTCGGGAGGACTGGAGGGAGGCGTGAGGGAGGTGTGAAGGTCTCGCCCAGACACAGGAAGAATGAGGCAGCCAGGGTCCAGAGAGGAGGCCGGGGACGGGGTGGCTGTGCCAAAACCCACGGGGGCACCTGGACCAGCAGAGCTGCCCTGAGCGTCCTGGACAAGACAGACTCCGTGTCCACCAAGACCCCTCAGGTGGGGCGGTGGTGACACACAGGTAGGCAGAGGCAGCCGGCAGAACCGGGACGGAAGCGTCAGTCCACAGGGACGTGCCCAGGACCCCAGAGTGATATGAGCCCGGGGCTCACAGAGGCTCTGACCCAGGCTGGGGATGGGGACTTGTGGGATTCGCAGGGAAAGTGGGGACATGCTCAGACACAAGCCCAAGGGCAGCCCTCCGGGGGGTGCTCCGGGCGAGGACTAAGACACGACCGTCTCTCACCCCACGGAACAGCCAGCACTCCACATCAGCCACACACCTGACGTGTCCGTCCCCCAGCCCAAGAGAAACCAGAAATCTGGATTTCGTCATGAACCTTGTTCAACTTAGCGAACAAAGTGCTGACAGATGGAAGCCCCTTCGTGGGCTGCCCCCAGCGTGGGGCTGTCATCCTGTGAGGCCCGCAGAGGACAGGAGCGAGCAGGAAGCCCACCAGGGAAGGCCGTCTTCACAAGGAGACGGGCCGGGAGGCGAACGGAGATCCCGGAGAAGGCGGCCCATGGACACAGGAGGAGGACAGACCACGGCCACCAGCCACACCAGCTGCACCGGCCGCACTGGCCACACCGGCCACACCGGCATTGTGACGCAGCGGATCTGGCAGCAAGTCGGACCCGGGGCCAGAGGTCACTGCGCACGTGGAGGACAAGCAGGACATGTGGGGGGAGAGGGAGATTCCGGACCTGCCTGCTGAGCCTGGACGTCAAGCCCCCAGGGAGCTCCGCCGCGGTCCCCGAGACGCCGGCCGCCGCCTTCTCCACGGATGGCCCCACGGACACATCTGCGTGGCTGCCTGTTTTGCCACCACATGCACACACAAAACGCTTGAAGAAACAGCCTCCTACGTCAAAAATAATTCCCGATTGCCTTTCATTTCTCTGACGGTTCCCAAGCCCGTGATCGCCACCTCTCAGGTTGCACGTCGCCCACCGGACTCTCACGGCGGCGCACCGTCAGCCTCAAAGCACACGGAGTTTTCCAGATTGCTTTCTGAGGCACTGTAGCACGTTTACGCAAATAATGCAAGAGAGAGACTTTCCCGGCCCACAGACACACCGCTGTCCTCTTTATTTTCTTCAGTCTGGGGGGTAGAAAACATATTGTGTCTTTTATTTGCATTTCTCTGAATAATGGTGTGATTGAACATCTCTTTCGGACATTTGCCGGCTTGTCAGTTCTGTCCTTTGGCAGAGTTCTAATAATACCGTGTGCCGCTCGGAGGGTACAGTCACCCTACATCTGTCATTTGCTTTAAAACACTTCAGCTATATGTTATTTTCATATTATTTAAACTCTCAAGAGATTTTCATTGTTATTTGAACAGAAATGCATTCCTTTCATGGCTTCTAAATTCCTCATTAAGGGTCATTTGTCGCTTTTACACGAAACCCCCGAGGCTGGCTTCTGGGTGGCGTCAAAGCCATCACAGCCACCTAAGCCTTCGCGCGGGGGGGACGTCATGCCGCCGGCCGCGCTCAGGAGATGTACTGTCTTGTCCCCGTCCCACTGGCCAAACCCCGCAGACGAGGTTCCAAGACCCCGTGCCTTCAGGGCCGCCCTTCCCAGCCCAAACCCAGCCACACAGCCTCCCGCGGAGAAGCAAGGCGCCCGCACCCGCGTCAGGCAAGGACTCCGTCTTCTCGACCGTTGCGGAGCTGACTCTGCTGTGTGGACCTGAAGATCGTTAAATGAGATTCCTGGCGATCTAGCCAAAGCACATTCAAGTTTCTGTTACAGTGGGCGGGCGGATGCGTTCGGGTGCTCGGCGTCCCCAAAAACGACAGGCTCCCGTCGGTCGCCTGACCAGGAACAAGACTATTTTCCCTCTGTGGACCTTGTACTTCGTTTTTGAGATCATCTCTATGTTTTGCCAACGTTGGGAACAAAATATTTCCCTCATTTCCATTTCCTGGTATTTTATTTCTAGTATAAGAAAACCTATTGACGTCCGTGAGCTTATCTCCCGCCAGGCTGTCTCACCAACGCGGCACAGACATTTCTCTTTGGGTCCGTATCAGAGCTTGGTGCTTCCCGAGGTGATGGAGAGCTCTGCGCTGAAAAGTGTTCCATTAATCCCACAGACCCTCCCTGAACACACGCTCCGTGCAGCTGAAACCTCTTTTCACGTCTGTAGAATGTGTGTGGTCTCACTGTCACTTCTCCTGACGAAACTGCTAGTCCTTTATCTATTTTATTAGTGTGTTAAAAGAAACAGTTACTTAATTTACTTACAAAACCTACTTAATACATCTCTTCTAATCCACGGTTTTCTATGCTCACCTGATTGACCTGGGTGTGCGACTTTCTTCACTTTTACAGTATTAATCAATTCCTGGCTTCTTGAGTGAACAGTTAATTAACCTAATTTTGTTTTCTGCCTATAAAAACTGAAATGTTGAGATCTCTGGATTTTCCCGAGTGCAGGTTTGCCCACGATGCATGAGCACGGGGACCGCCTGGCACAGGCTCGGGACACAGTTCCCAGTGTGGACACGGAGCAGCTTTGGGCACTGGCTTTGCGGCGGTGGGGGGATGGCTCCGGTCTGCGCCCTGGGACAACGGCCTGCGGGCGTCCACTCTGGGGCGTGGTGCAGCCCTCACAGCAGAGGGCAGAGCTGACCGGGGACCGAAGCAGCCCAGTCCTGAAGCCCCAGCCCTGGGCCCCCGCAGCGGCCCTGCCCGACCCGCACACGGTCCTCCTGTTCCCATGAGCCAAAAGGCCCAGGAGCTGGTTTGGGTGACTTTCTGCTTCTAGGAGTTTTCTAAGATGGACTATAACTTGAAATTATGAGCTTTTTTCAGTTCAATCAAGAAGAAAATGAGCACGGAGGCGAGGGGACTTTCGAGCAGTGCCTACGTCCCCTGTGTTTCTTCTGTTAATAATAAACTTGGCTCCTCGAGGTGGGAAGCTGGTCCATCAAATGTCTGCCTTGCGCGGTTGAGATTTTGGGTCTTTTTGGTGTTTATTATTCCCCTGGCAGAGAAAGCACATTGTTGCTTCATCAGGGAAAAGTCGTGTGGAGCTTGCACGGTCGCTGTGTCTGTCTGCTTCAGCATGTCCCCCGCCTGCAGTGTAAGAGTATTCTGAACGCCTGAGACGTTACCGGCTCATTCACTGCTATGTCCCCAGTGACTGGGACAGCGTCTTGCACAGGGTAGATGTCCTGTAATTAATTGTGGGGAAAATTTAGTCATCGACAAAAACCTCACAGCACCAGGCATCTAATCAGAAATTACTGAAAATGCAGAAAAATGTCACCAACAACTTCAAAAAGAACTAGTCAACAGAAAAGGACACAGAAATGTCAGAGCCATTGTAACTTGCAGACAAGGACTCTGACATGGTTATTATAAATGTGCTTAAGGGGTTCCTGGGGGGGCTCGGTGGATGAAGCCTCTACCTTCGGCTCAGGTCATGATATCAGGGTCCTGGGATCGAGCCCAGCATCGGGCTCCCTGCTCTGCGGGAAGCCTGCTTCTCCCTCTGCCCCTCCCCCTGCTCATACGCTCACTCTTTCACTCTCTCTCAAATAAATGGATTTTTAAAAATCATTTTAAAAATAAAATAGTAAATGTGCTTAAGGATTTAATAAAACCTGTGGTCATAACGAATAAAGAAACAGAAACTACAAAGAAGAGACAAACGCAGCCACTGCTAAGAAAACAAACATGGTATCACCATGACTGATACCGGGATGGAATTACGCGCAGATCAAATGGAAATAAATGAAGTGAAACTCGGAAATACGGCAATCATCCTGAGGAAAGAGAAATAGGGAAAGAGTTAGGTGACGTCCATTAACCGTGGTACAATATCCATCTGTCTCACATACTCAGAACTGGAGTCCCAGAAAAAGAGATATGGAAGAATATTTGAAGAAATTGGGCTTTTTTCCTAAATTTGATGAACATTTAAACCCCCTACCTAAAGATATCCTTTGGGAAAAAGTCCTCACTGGCCTGATGTGCAACGATGAGAGTATCAGACGGGGTAACGACCACAGTGACTGAAGTTCATCCAACATAAAGCTCGTTTGGCCACAACAATGCTCACAAAGGGTGTCCTTATTGGTCAAACCGGGTGCTGGCCAGAACTGACTGTTCTTTATTTCTTCACCTTGGAAATGAAGAGAAGGGTTCAAATGCTTATCTTCCCCATCGTTAGTTTAAAACTAGTGAGAGAAAGTTATTCTTTGTAGAAAAATCCCAACCACTGCTCCAGAGGAGAGTTAAATTAGAAAACCACCATTTTGCAACTCTTAAAGGCATAATGGATCTATTCCAAAAGCGTGAGCGGCTGTTTTCCCATTTGTCAAATGATTGGAGGGGCACGTCAGGCTGATCCCCAGTCTTAAAGCTGGAGGACATAAGCACCTCCCAGCACGAGGCAGTAGCACAAGAGGCACGTTTGTGGGGACGTCATGCTGAAACATCGGACCACAACCAAGTCAAGCCTCTATCCAGCAGTTTATGTGAAACACAGAGACAGGGACAAACCATAGGAAATCAGTTCCTCTAACAAATCAGTGATACATAAGGAAGATGCCCATTTTGGAAAGTAAATACCTGTAAGTGTTTAGCCACTAAACTCAAGGAAGAAAGAAACCCTGAAAAGACCCCTTGGAGACAATAGGGAAATTTGGATATGGATTAGAAATTACAGAACATCAAAGGATTACTATGACCTTGTTGGGTGTGATAATAATATTGTGGCTCTTTGTGACAGGTGGATGGGTGGGTGATGGATGAAGGATAAATGGATGGATAGAAGGAAGGAAGGAGGGATGGATGGTGGATGGATGGATGG
>PJEN01004923.1:47365-135297 GCA_004024605.1 Pteronura brasiliensis | reverse complement strand
AGACCTGTACCCCTGGGGATTAAAATATATGTTTATAAAAAAATAAAATTATTAAAAAAAAAATAAAAAAGCCTCTGCCTTCGGCTCAGGTCATGATCCCAGAGTCCTGGGATCGAGCCCCGCATCGGGCTCTCTGCTCAGCAGGGAGCCTGCTTCCTCCTCTCTCTCTCTGCCTGCCTCTCTGCCTACTTGCGATCTCTGTCTGTCAAATAAATAAATAAAATCTTTAAAAAAAAAAAAGAAAGTGGCCCCAGTGTTAAAAGTGTCAGTGGACACTTGTCCCATCATGTTCCCAGGCTCTGCGAGGCACTGACCGACTCCTGTCTACCCTTCAGTTTCCTGAGGACCTGCACCTCTACCTCAACCACCAAAAGTTTCACGGAACAGGCTTCCTCACCCAGACGCTGACCTCCAGTCTTGGTGCCTGTGAATCATGCATGTCACACCGTGATTGGCTCATGCTGCCTCTCTGGGAGGAATGCCCTTCCCACTGTGGCAAACTCCTCCTCCTAGCATCCTTCTTGATCCAACTCAGGAGACCTCCTTCCAGAAGCCTCTCCTGACTCATCTCACATCCTCACCAGGAGAAGCCCCTCCTCTTTTGTGTGCCCGCCACAGCCCCTGATTCCCACCCATACCTGCCTGTGTCCGGAGTCACGGGGCATGCCCGGAGGGTCGAGCTCAGGTCTGACTTGCCTAGCAAGTACCTGGCACAGAGCAGGCATCGGTGGGTAGCAGCTGAAAGCCCCAGCCAGGTTTGACCCTGGGAACACCAAAATTCATTGAACTCCCTCCCAGCAATGGCTAGACCTCTAGGAGGCATTGCTTCCATCGACAGTGAACACTGCTCCCGCTGCTCACATCCTGGGCTCGCTTTTGTTCAGCCATCTGCACACCTGCCGACAGATAAAAGAGAGTCTGGCAGCAGGGCCAGGGCTAGGGGAGGCAAGGGAGGTGCACAGGGCACAAAATGCAAGGAGGCCTCACTTATAGGTGCCAAGCCCACACCTGTAGCCCTCTGAGAGCGAGGCCTCCTTGCATTTTGTTCCTTGGGCACCTGCCTGCTTTGACCCCGTCCCTGCCTTGCCTGTAACCATAACAAGAGCCACACTTGACCCTTGTGAAGTTAGGATGTGCAGGGTACAGAGCTCGTCATTTTGCAGGCATGAAGTCATTAATCTGCACAACTCAGCTCTGAGACACGAACCTCAATGTCTCCGTGGCATAAATGAGGACACCAAGGCACAGAAAGGTGACTGAATGCAGAGCCGGCTCAGGCATTTTCTCCCAGCTTGGCCTGGCACCTCGCCATCCTGCCCTGGAGAGGGAGCCCCTTTCCTCCACTGTTCCTACCACTGGGCCTTGGCACATGCTGTGGCCATCACCCAGCTAGTCCTCCTGGTGCCCCCTGCCCCTGGATCATCACAACAGCCCTATCCCGTGGGTGCTATGGTTCTCCCAACTGTACAGGTGAAGAAACTGAGTCTCAGAGGGGAATGGTGCCCCCCAACCCCCCACCCCCACTTCAGGCCACCCAGGGTGTCTGGGGCAGACCGGGGGACAGTTCTCTTCTCCAGTCTCCCCCTAGAACTCCTCTGTGAGACCTTCTACCAACCCTCACCTCATCAGGTATTTATGGTTTTGCCCGTAAAAGGACAAGCCATCCCGATAAGAAAGAAACGTTTTATGGGGCAACAAAAATATAGATAAAATTTTATAGTGCAAATCAGGAGGAGGAAAGTATTAAGTTCCACAAACACCTTTAAATTTTAAACAGCCCCCATTGCAGGGTCCCTGGAGCCAAACCTAAATAATGGATCAGAAAGGGGATAAATCTCCCTAGTCCCCTGTGTGGCAGTGGGAGAGACCTGATCGACAAACAGACAGGAAGGGGGGTGCGGGTGGCCGCCCGGTGCAGCGCTGGGGCCTGGCGGGCCGCAGTGCGGGCAGAGAGCCTTGTCTTTATTGTACTTATAAAATATACATGGCCCTTTATTGAATTGCCTGCTGTCGAAATCTGCAAGAATGTTATTGCCTTTTACTGTCCTGGAGAGAAGCAGAGCAGCAACATCTGTGTAATTTCATAAGATGCAGGAGCCATAAATCTGATTGTGCCGGATATAAGATCGATCGTAAAAAATCACGCATTGAACAGAGATTGGGGATGCCGGGAAGCAGCAGGGGCTGGTGCAGCTTCGTGGGGGGGGGGGGCAGGGCGCGCTGTTCCACACCCGCCACGTGCGGTCACAAGCGGGGCCTGGCCAGCAAGTGCTTTGGAGGAACCAGACCCTCCCTGTGGGGTCAGGGCCTCATCGGGTCCTTGCCCTCTGCAGGGAAAGGAGGTGGAGTCCAAACCCGCCCAGGCCCACAGGAGACCGTCCCAAAGAAGGGAAGCAAGAGCTGGAAGAGGGGACCCAGGATTCACTGTCCTTGATACATAAGAAGGACAGATGGATGTAGACACACTTACTCGGTCACCCCAATATCAGGGACACAGGTACAAGCCAGACACCCTCCAACCTCTGTCCCAACCTCGCACCACTACCCACAATGACCCAGCTGTTGGATCCATCTCTTGCATAAACCTTGTTTTTTTTATCTTCATAAAAAGTGCAAGTTCTTTTGGATTTATGTATGCATATATTGTCAAGTCGATGGAGGGCGTGGCGGAGATGAGCCACCCACTGGGCTCTCTCATATGCTCCCTCTGATCCGAACTGCCCTTTCCATTTGCGGGTTGTCCCCTACAGGGCAGAGCCTTCTGGGAAGTGACATCACCCCCTGCACTCTCCTTGCAGACAGGCCTACGGAGCCAAGAAAGCCCAGAAGAAGCTGGGTGAGGTGTGCTCAGTTCCTATCCCCCAAGGCACCGATCAAGTGTCACCTCTCTTGGAGCAGAATCAGGGCGGGGTGCAGAGAAGCCGGGAGTGTTCCTCACGGAAACCTGCATCCACAAAGCAATGACAGTGTCTCCATCCCTGGCCTCTCTTCTGAGATGAAGTCCCAAGAGACTCTCAGAAAGTGTGAAAACATGGGAAAGGTTTGCCCAGGGCTTCTCTGGTCTCTGAATGCTTGTTAACTACCTTTTCCCAACCACGGTTGCCTTCGCCCTACACATGAGTGAGAAGGGGTGAATTTTTGAAGGGCAAGAAAATGATACAGAGGTGGGAGTTGGTTGCTACCAAAGAGATGGACTTCCAGCAGCACTCCATCAGTTATCTGTTGCTGCATAACAAAACACCCCAAAACTTAGGGGTTTGAAACAAGAATGTTTGTTATCTCATAACTTCTTGAAGGTCTAGAATCCTACAAATTGTGGGTGGGTGAGGAGTAGCTAGTGTCACCTACCACTACCAGCTTCCTTCCTGGGACACAGACATTCTGTCTGGAGTGGTGGCAGCCACTTTGTGACCATAAGATGACAACCATAAGGAAAGAAAAGCCCACCAGCTGAGAATATTAAATTAGAAAGACAGAAAGAACTTTGAAGGTTTCATTGATCATGGGCTCAACCACCACAAGCAGCCAGCTTGTTCCAGACTTCTTTTTACACGAGAAAAAAAGGTGATTTACTTGAGCCAATGTTCACTGGGTTCTCTTTTTTTTAAAAGATTTTTTAAAGATTTTTTTAGCCGGAGGGGCACCTGGGTGGCTCAGTGGGTTAAAGCCTCTGCCTTCGGCTCGTGTCATGATCTCAGGGTCTTGGGATGGAGCCCCGCATCGGGCTCTCTGCTCAGCAGGAGCCTGCTTCCTCCTCTGTCTGTCTGCCTGCTCTCTGCCTACTTGTGATCTCTGTCTGTCAAATAAATAAATTTAAAAAAAAAGATTTTTTTAGCCAGAGATCACAAGTAGAGAGGCAGGCAGAGAGAGAGGGGGAAGCAGGCTGCCCGCTAAGCAGAGAGCCCGATGCGGGGCTCAATCCCAGGACCCCAAAACCATGATCTGAGCTGAAGGAAGAGGCTTAACCTACTGAGCCACCTAGGTGCCCTAAAATTATCAAGTTCTCTTTTACCTACGTAGCCAAATGCATCCTCCATGCGGCTGATAGTGGTTGCCAATAGAAAAAAAATCCAGCTTTGAAATGGGTCTCCCCTGCAGGATGAGATGCAGTTGTTGACATACAGATACAAAAGGGCAGAGAGAAATGAAAATTCTTTTAAAAAGGAATGCCATCCAATTTGGCAGGAGTGTGGGGAAATGATCATTCTTATGTACTGTTGGTGGAAGTATAAACTGGTTTAGCCTTATTAGAGAGTAATTTAGCTATATCTATTATACCATAAAATGCATAAACTCTCTGACCTAGAAGCCTCACTTCTATAAATCTATCCTACAGAAATAATCACATGCGTGTGTAACGTGATAAGCATAAGAATGCTCATTGTAGCATTGCTTCTAAAACAGTGAACATTGGAAGCACTCTCTATCTCCATCAGCAGGCACACAGTTAAATAAATTATGGTTTAAGTCTGTGCCATCCCGTATGATAGCCACTGGTCACATGTGTTTCCTTGGCACTTGAAATGCGACTAGTTCACAGGTCCATTAGTGTAAAATACAGGCTGGATTTCAGAGAATATTTTTTTCTTTAAAGAGAGTATCATTATTCTTTTTTTTTTTAAGACTTTATTTACTTATTTATTTGACAGACAGAGATCACAAGAGATAGGCAGAGAGAGAGGAGGAAGCAGGCTCCCCGCTGAGCAGAGAGCCCGATGTGGGGCTTGATCCCAGGATCCTGGGACCATGACCTGAGCCGAAAGCAGAGGCTTTAACCCACTGAGCCACTCAGGCACCCCTCAGAGAATATTTTAAAGAGATTTCATTTATTTATTTGACAGAGAGAGAGAGAGAGAGAGAGCGCACAAGCAGGGGGAGCGACAGGCAGAAAGATTGGGAGAAGCAGGCTCCCCGTAGCAGGGAGCTCGATGCAGGACTTGATCCCGCGACCCTGGGGTCATGACCTGAACAGAAGGCAGACGCTTAACCGACTGAGCCACCCAGATGCCACCATGAATATTTTTAAATAGTGTAAAAAAAAAATCTCAATAGTAATATATTGTTTACATGTTGAAATGATAATATTTTGGACCCATTGGGTTAGGTAAAATATATTATCAAAATTAATTCCACTTGTTCCATTTCCTTTATTTCAATGTGGCTACCAGAAAATTGAGGGGGATCCCCGGTGACTCAGTCAGTTAAGCATCCAGCTCTTGGTTTTGGCTCAGGTCATGATCTCGGGGTCGTGAGATCAAGCCTAAGGCTGGGCTTCACACCCTGAGTGAGGCTCCGTGCTCAGTACAAAATCTGCTCGAGATTCTCTCTCCCTCTGCCCCTCTCCACCACTCATGCGCGTGTGTGCTTTCTCGCTTGCTCGCTCTCTCTCTCTCCCTTTTCTCTCTCTCTCAAATAAATAAAATCTTTAAAACCACATATGTGGCTCACGTTCTATTTCTACTGGACTGTGCTGTCTTAAATACAGATGGAAAAACTATGCAGCCCTTAAAAGAGTGAGGAAGAAATGAACACGCATTTGGGAAAACGCCCGCAATATATTACACGTTAATAAAGAATGTGCACAACTAGAAAATTAGTGTGACCCCAATTTTGGAAGAGAAGTGAGTGTCGTACGTGTAGATAAGATTCTTGAAGGATGTACTAAGTCACTGGCAGTGGTTACCTTGGAAAAATGTGCTAGAGGGTCTTCCTTTTTGTTTTTTGCCCTTCTGTTAGTAGATTCTGTGGCGCCACGCATGTATGTCCTCTGTAGTTGAAATGAATTTTAATGAGAAAGGAGAGAGAAGCAACAGATGCCAAGAAGCAGGCGCCACATTTTGGTTGTGGAAACTTGCACGTCGCCAACCAGGTTTCTGAAAAAACGCAGAGGGTGCCCATCAAGGCAGAGAACGAGAATGGCAGAAAAGCTAAAGGGGATGAAGGGGGAGGCTCCGGGGCATCGGAGCTCCCAGGACACGGCCAGCTGGGACTGAGACAGCACTGCAGCAAGCTGGCCTCTCGGGTTCCCCTGTTCCACACTCCAGCCCTTCTGGTTAGGGAATTTGGCACATCCTCCCTGACCTCTTGGTACCCAGGATGGAAGCCCGCACCCGCCCCTCTGGATGGGGCACAAGATGGGAATGTTCTGAGGGTTGCTGTTTGGTAAAGCTGCATACAACTTCGGTGGTCTCCGTTAAGACTCCTTCAGAAATAAGAGAAGCCGCCAGGTCATGATCTCGGGGTCCTGGGCTCGAGCCCCGCCCGCATCGGGCGTTCTGTTCAGCAGGGAGCCTGCTTCCCTCCCTCTCTCTGCCTGCCTCTCTGCCTACTTGTGATCTCTGTCTGTCAAATAAATAAATAAAATCTTAAAAAAAAAAATAAGAGAAGCCACTTCCAACCAGTTTAGGGGAAGAGGGAGTTGAAGGTATCGTGGGGTCTTTACTACCTGGCAGTTTCCAGAGCTTCATGATGAAGCGTGAGACTGAACCAGAACCTGACCGTCTGGTTTGTATCTGCTACAGCCACTTGCATAGCCACAGGTCCTTGGCTGAACGTCTCAACCTCTGTGTGCCTCAGTTTTATCATCCATAATATGGGGATAATAATAGCTCCCACCTCATACATTTTTGGTAAGGCATAAATGAATTCATATGTTTAAGATGCCTGGCATAGAGTAAGCAGCCCGCAAACGCCCTTTGGCTCTTTATACATTTAGTGATTGACACATTAAACTTGTAAATTTCATAACCAAAAGTTCCACAAACATCCTTATGAACTGTTCAATCAAAACTTGGAAATGTAATCAAATTCTCTTAAGTACTGATTACATTCATTATATATTCATTATCATATATATTTTTACTAAAGACTATCCTTTTTTGCAGTATTGGTTTATGGTAATTGCATGGAAATATTGAGTTTCCAGCTTAAAGAACTCAGAGCCTCACCCCACAGAACAAATTTATACAGTATTAAAAAGTATAGGGACTCCTGGGTGGCTCAGTCAGTTGAGCGTCCGACTCCTGGCTTCAGCTCAGGTCATGATCTCAGGGTCCTGAGATCCAGCCCCACATTGGGTTCCATGCTCTGTCCTGCGTCTGCTTGTCTCTCTCCCTCTGCTCCTCCGCCTGCTCTCTTTCTCTAAAATAAATAAAATCTTAAAAAAAAAAAAAAAGTATAGAAGCTCCCTTTGGGCAAGCGATAATACTAGAAAACTCATGAATTAATGACATCAGTAGTGCCTATCCTAGAAAAAGCTTGCCAAACACATTGCTTGGCTCTATTGCGGGTAAGAACGGGCCTCTCTGGATGGTTGGCACAAGGTCAGCCTTCTTTCCACAGCAACTGGTGAAGCCTAGGTTTTGTTCCAAAATGATGGTGGCCACTGGACTTTGGAACTTCAAATTCTGCCCCTGCTGCAGCCTGGCTGACCACTGGGAAACCAGCCTCATGCGGGCTGAGCTGCCGGCAGCCACCAGCTTTAAGACCCCACACTACAGTACATCACCATCCTTCAGCACCTCGGTGCCCTTGACCTCCAGGCAGGCCAGGGCTCATCACTCAAATACTCAGCTGCTGCTGGTGGTCACACGCTGGCAAACCCCTCACTGATCTGCCCCTCGGGGTGGGGTGCTCCTCCCGGCTTACAAATCCTGCTGTGGAGCCCCCATCTCCACAATCACTGTAATGGAAAATACATCAATTACATACATTTAAAAACGGGTTTGTAAATTTTCTCAAATCCTTTTAAACCTAGATTAAAAAAATCGCACCCCTCTTAAATGTCATCTTCTTTTAAATGCTTCAAACACTGAGGTGGTTGCCTGGCTTAGTCGGGGTAGCGTGCAACTCTTGATCTGGGGGTTGTAAGTTCAAGCCCCACATTGGGTATAGAGATGACTTAGAAATAAAATCTGAAAAAGAAATGCCTCAAACATCTTCCAAACAGATAAATCGGATCAGAACGGTCACTAGCCCCCCTGTTGCACTTTATGTAGTCTTTTTTTTTTTTAAGATTTTATTTATTTATTTATTTGACAGACAGAGATACAAGTGGGCAGAGAGGCAGGCAGAGAGAGAGGGGGAAGCAGGCTCCCTGCTCCTCACTGAGCCACCCAGGCGCCCCCATTTTATGTAGTCTTTAAGTGAAGTTTCTCTAATATCGATAATGTGCATTTTTCAGGTGCCTGGGTGGCTCAGTGGGTTAAAGCCTCTGCCTTCAGCTCAGGTCATGATCCCAGGATCCTGCGATCGAGCCCCACATCGGGCTCTCTGCTCGGCAGGAAGCCTACTTCTCCCTCTCTCTCTGCCTGCCTCTCTGCCTACTTGTGTTCTCTGTCAAATAAATAAATAAATAAAAACTTGTAGAATACTGTGGCTCTCTCCCCATGTTACTTTGTCCCAAATTGCGACACCCCCAACATTCTTCCAAAGCACAGCTAACACCAGACTGTAACTCTTAGAATTTTACTAAACCTACATAGGTTTTAGTGGCAGTGGAGATCAGAAGGAGGTCGGGAGATTATGGGCAACATTAAGACTAGATGTACCCAAAGAAGTGAGGGGAAGCTTCCCTGCTGGAGTCAGATAAGCCCAGATTCTCTTTTTGAACACTGAGCGGGTGTATAAGTCATGTCTTCCCTCGGTGCACGGGGATGGCACAGAGATGCCTTGATATAGGCACAGATGAGTGCCTGACCCATGTGTTCTCCATTTCCGCCTCTTGCCCATCCTCATTAGTCTGACTTTGGCTCCTCCGGGCCCAGGGCTGGAGGTAGGGAGAGAGTGGCAAGGGGAGCAGGAAAGCTGGAACCTGACTGGACTGTGGGGAGCTGCCACCACGCTCTCCAGGCCTGGGAGGAGTTCAAGCTGGCTTTCTTGGCTCTTTCCATGGGTTCTTCAAAGAACTTTAGTCACAGGATTGCTCCCCTGAGTTCTCTTGGCCCAGGCAGATGCACTTCTACTCTGGTTGCTAGCTTACACCTTCCTCAGCTCTGACGAACTGGCAACACCTTCCACTCTGCTCGACGGTGGGATGTCCAGCCCGCCACGCAGCCCTGTTGTGAGAGGGAAGACAACTCTGCATTCGGTTCACGAGAAGCATCTAGACACTTTTCTTTGGTTCCAGCAGCCAATCAGCCCACCTTAGCCCTTTACACTTCTCAGCTGGGCATCGGACACAAGTCTGCTGTGGCGCTCTCTTCAAGGACTACATATCAAGCTCTCCAGATGGTTCTCATGAACCATCTCTTACTAGGCTGACCAGTTCCTTGCCACGGATTCTCTGCGGCTTCCGCAAGGGAGCTGGTCTCCTAATTCCCATCAGAACCTGACGTCTACTGCTTAGGGCGCGGCCCAAACCTCCATTTTGACGTCCTGGACCGCGGCTGTTGGCCTAGCCATATGAGACCCAGAACTACAGGGAAAATAGTTAAAAATTTTCCAGAAAGAGAAAAAAAAAAATACCGACAGGGGAAAGAATAACAGCTTGTCAGTGGACATCTCATTTACAACACTGAGTGTGAGGGAGAAAACACTGAGGAGTCTGAGGAGAGAGAACAGTGATGCCAGAACGCCATACCCCACAGAATATTGAGAAGGAAAAAGAACATTCCAGGCCTGTATTACCAATATATCAATATGTCCTTTCTGGAAAAGTGGTTCAAGGAAGGAGCTCATAAAGACAAAGACTTTCTTTAAAAGTGGTCTGTAAGAAATCAAATCCGGTAAGCTTTTTTTTTTTTTTTAATGGTTTAGGTGTGTTTTATTGGTTTTCTTTCAGAACTGTTTGGCTTGCAGTTAATTCTAACTAGAGGCTGACAAAGTGGTTGTGAAATTGTGCAATCTTTTAAAACGGATTCTTGAAATATAGGATACAGAGAGTAAAAAATTAATAATATTGCAAAATATTCCTTAATGACTTAATGCTTTTTTAGTGTGGATGGTAAGGGACATAAAACATTCCAAAGGACAAATCTTATTTGGAGATTATAGATAGTTAAAATTTTGGGATGTTGTTATTAGAAATATAATTCCAGGGGCGCCTGGGTGGCTCAGTGGGTTAAGCCTCTGCCTTCGGCCCAAGTCATGATCTCAGGGTCCTGGGATCGAGCCCCACATCAGGTTCTCTGCTCATCAGGGAGCATGCTTCCCCCCTTCTCTCTCTCTGCCTGCCTCTCTGCCTACTTGTGATCTCTGTCAAATAAATAAATAAAATCTTTAAAAAATAAATATAATTTCAAATATGTTTATTAAATTTTTAATATTAAAAAATACTAGGACAGGGGCATCTGGATGGCTCAGTCTGCTAAGCATCTGCCTTCGGCTCAGTTCATGCTCTTGGGGTCCTGGGATCAAGTCCTGCATTGGGCTCCCTGCTCGGCAAGGAAGCCCACTTCTCCCTCTCCCTCTGCCACTCCCCCTGCTTGTGCTTGCTCTCTTTCTCCCTTAAATAAATAAATAAAAACTTAGCCATTGAAAGTTAAATAATTATTAAAGATTTAAAATGGAAAAATATAGGGCCAGCTGGCTGGCTCAGTCAGGAGAGCATGCAACTCTTGACCAGGGTCATGAGTTCAAGCCCCATGTTGGGTGTAGAGTTTACTTAATAAAAAACTAATTAATTAATTAGATTAATATATTTTGAGAATATTCAAGTAGAATAAAGAGAGAATAGTAATGTTCATATTTTTAAAGGCATAATTTAAGGGGAAAAGCATTAAGTGAAACTGAGGGATATATATATATTTAACATATAATGTATTATCGGTTTCATAAGTACAGGTCTATGATTCATCAGTCTTATAAAAAGTAAATATAAATTACTTTTTAAATTTTTTTATTTTTTAATAAATTTTTTATTAGTAGTATTTTTAATATTAAAAATTTAATAAACATATTTAAAATTATATTACTTTTTATAAGTCTTACTCACCCAGTGCTCATTACCTCACATGCCCTCCTCACCCAGTTATCCCACCATTTCCCCTCTCCCCTCCAGCAACCTTCAGTTTGTTTCCTAAGATTAAGTGTTTCCTACGGTTTGTCTCCCTCTCTGGTTTCATCTTGTTTTATTTTTTTCCTCTCTTCCTCTATGATCCTCTGTTTTGTTTCTTAAATTCCACCTATGAGTGAGATCATTTGATAATTTTCTTTCTCTGATTGACTTATTTTGCTTAGCATAATACCCTCTAGTTCCATCCACACAGTTGCAAATAGCAAGATTTTAAATTTTTGAGGGCTGAGTAATATTCCCTTGTATATAGAGACCACATCTTCTTTATCCATTGATGGAAATCTGGGCTCTTTCCATAGTTTGGCTACTGTGGACATTGCTGCTATAAACACTGGGGTGCAGGTGTCCCTTCAGATCACTACATCTATATCTTTGGGGTTAATACCGAGTAGTGCAATTGCTGGGTCATAGGGTAGCTCTATTTTCAGGTTTTTGTGGAAACTCCATGCTGTTTTCTGAAGTGGCTGCACCAGTGTAGGAGGGTTCCCCTTTCTCTGTGTCCTTGCCAGCATCTGTCATTTCCTGACTTGTTAATTTTAGCCATTCTGACTGGTGTGAGGTGGTGTCTCACTGTGGTTTTGATTTGTATTTCCCTGATGCCAAGTCATGTTGAACATTTTCCTATGTATCTGTTGGCCATTTGTTTGTCTTCTTTAGAGAAATGTCTGTTCATGTCTTTTGCCCATTTCTTTATTGGATTATTTGTTCTTTGGGTGTTGAGATTGATAAGTTCTTTATAGATTTTGGGTACTAGCCAAATATATGATATGTAATTTGCAAGTATCTTCTCAAACTGGGGATATTTTTAAACTGACAAAACATACAATCAACAAGAAAATGTAATAATGGCCACTTATTGAACACTCACATGGGTAATTCTATTTAATCTCACAACAATTCTGGAAGGTCAATGCTATTCTTTGCCCCCATTTCACCTGGGGATGAGGAAACTAAGGCTAGAAATTTTTTTTAAAGATAGATAGATTTATTTGTTTATTTATTTACTTGATAGAGATTACAAGTAGGCAGAGAGGCAGGCAGAGAGAGAGGAAGGGAAACAGGCTCCCTGCTAAGCAGAGAGCCCGATGTGGTGCTTGATCCCAGGACCCTGGGACCATGATCTGAGCCGAAGGCAGAGGCTTTAACCCACTGAGCCACCCAGGCGCCCCTAAGGCTAGAAATATTAAGTAAGCCATCTGTACATGCATGTTTCATAAGAAGAAGAAGTGAGATTCAAATGTAGACAACATAACACCATATTTCCTGCCCTTAATCACTGAGTAATTGGTTAATTATAAATATGAATCAGACATATGGACAAAGATGCTGAAAATAATATATAAAACAAAAACTGAAATATGAAGAGGGTTTTACAAAACCACAAACAGATTAGGAGATTTTAAAACATCTGTCTCTAAACTTAACAGATCAAATATTTTAAAAATCATATTGACAACCTAAATAACAAAATTAACAAGATTGTTTTAATATATCTAGATGGAACTTGAACAGGGAATACCTTTTTCCCCAAATGCTCACAGAACATAAAAACAAATTGATTAAGTAATGAGTCTCAAAGTAAACCTCAATAAATTCCAAACAGTAGAAACTACAATTTCTACAAATCAATAATAAAAAGACAAATGACCAAACAGAAAAATGGGCAAAGGATAAGAAGGAGCAACTTACAAATGAGGGTATATAAATGACCAAAAATATATTAAAAGATGCTCAAAACTTGCTAGCCAATACAGAACTTGAAATCAATTCAACAAGACACAATTTTTTTTTCACCCAACAGATTGGGAAAAACTTTAAAAAACTGGATATCAGTTGTTGGTAAGAGGGAAGGCTTTTGTACGGTACTCGTGGAATGTAAACTAATAAGGCCATTTTAAAGAGCAATTGGGAAGTATCAATTAATAGTTTAAACATAGACGACTATGTTACACACCAACTCAATTTGCAAAATCTATACTGGGCTTCTTGTGGTATTGGCCAAGGTAAAGTGAGCCACTTTGGCTGATCTGTCTCATTACAAAGGAAAGGTCTGGACAAAAGACAAGAGGCAATTGTCTGAGGACACTGAAATTGGCAAGGGGCCCAAAGCTTGCAAGACAACTCTTATGAGTTAAGTTTTCAGGGTTTTGTTCCTCTTTTCTCATTCTCCTTTTACCCTAGGGTGTCCCCAGTGCAAAACAGTGCAGCAGAAGGAGGTAGCAAAAAGTCCAAGAGAAACCCACTTACCTGGACCGAGAATTGTAAAAAGAGGCTTCTGTGAGTCAGAGAGTAGGGAGTATCTTTTCCTCTTTTCTCTCTTGACCTGTCCCAAGGGTGAACCAGTTGCAAAATTCCACTGTGGTGGCAGAGGTGGTGGAAATAGACATCAAAACCCCAAGAGAAAAACCAATGATCCAGGGAAAGGGGCCCTTATGAGTTCAAGAGTCTAGGGGGTGATTGCCTTATGCTTCTCTCTCGATCTGCCTCTGCATTGCTCGGAGAGTAGTGCAGGTCCTATAGACCTGTGCAACAGCACAGCTGGCTGAAACTCTATGAAAAACTCCAGCTCAGTAACCAGGAGACTGATCTAAACATATCAATTAAAAGACAAAGTTGTCAGATTGGATTGAATACACACATGCAAGGTACAGCTACATGTTGTCTACAAGACACCCACTTTAATTACATACATACGGGTTACACATAAGAGGATAGAAAAAATTATACCACGTAAAGACTGATAAAAAGACAGCTGGAGTGGGGCACCTGGGTGGCTCATTGGTTAAGTGCCTGACTTGATTTCAGCTCAGCTCAGATCATGATCTTGGGTCGTGAGATCAAGCCCCGGGGTCTGGCTCTATGGAACCCACTTAAGATTCTCTTTCCCTCTCTCTCTGTCCCTCCACCACCCCCCCTCCACTCATGTTCTCTCTACCTCAAAAAAAAAAAAAAAAAGACAGTTGGAGTAAGTTTATTAATAGCAGACCAAGTAGACTTCAGAACAAGGAATATTACGAGGATTAAGAGGGCTATTACATCATAATAAAAGACTAATTCACCAGAAGGATATAAAAATCCTAAATGTGTATGCACATAGTAACAAAGTTTCAGGATACATAATGCAAAAGCTGAAAGAACTAAAAGGAGAAATACAGAAATCCACTATTATAATTGGTGAGTTAAACACTCCTCTATCAGCAAATAACAGAAAAGTCAAACAAAAATTAGCAAAGATATAGAAAATTTGAGTATTACTATCAATCGATGTAGCCTAACTGACATTGATAGAATGCTCCATGCAAAAAGAGCAGGATATACATTGTTCCAAGTGCACATGGAACATCCACCAAGATAAACCTATCTTGGGTTGGGATGCCTGGGTGGCTCACTCGGTTAAGCATCTGCCTTCGGACTCAGATCATGATCCCAGCGTCCTGGGATCGAGTCCCACATCAAGCTCCTTGGTCCGCAGGGAGCCTGCTTCTCCCTCTGCCTCTGCCTGCCACTCTGCCTGCCTGTACTCTATCTTTCTGACAAATAAGTAAATAAAGTCTTAAAAAAAAAACCTATCTTGGGTCATAAAATAAACCTTAACAATTTTTTAGAACAGGGATCATAAAATGTTCTTTAACCGTAACATAATTAAACTAAAAATCAATAACAAATATCCTTTAAAATCCCCCAATATTTTGAAATTAAATAACACGCTCCTCAATAACCTGTAGCTCAAAGAGGAAGTCTCAGGAAAATTTATAAAATAGTTTGAATTTAATGAAAATGAAAATACAATATATAAAATTTTGTTGGCGAGTGATGACTGCCAGGGGTTAGTGGGGGACAGGAAATGGGGAATTGGGGAAATGAGTATAAAGTTCCAGTTATGGAACATGAAAAAGTTCTAGAAATCTGCCATTTGACAATGTGCAAATGTACAATAGTTACCAATACTGTACACTTAAAACTTGTTAATAGGGTCAATTTCATGTTGTGTGCTTTTTGACACAATAAAAAAATTTTGTAAGATTCAGCTAAAACATTGCCTGCTGAGAGGGAAGTTCATACTATCACAATGCTTACATTAGAAAAAAAAAAAAAAGAGAGAGAGAGAAAGGTGTCAGATGAGGTATATAAGTTCCCAGCTTGAGAAACCAGAAAAGGACCAAATTAAACCCAAAACAAGCAGAAGGAAAGAAATAATAAAAAAGCATAAATCAATGAAATTGAGAACAGAAAAATAATAATCAACAAAATCAAAGGCTGGTTCTTTGAAAAGATCATTAATATCAGAGCCTATGGGTTATTGCCAAAGCTATGTTCACTCTATGACCTTAAATTCTTTTTTTTTTTAAGATTTATTTATTTATTTATTTGACAGAGAGAGATCACAAGCAGGCAGAGAGGCAGGCAGAGAGAGAGGAGGAAGCAGGCTCCCTGCTGAGCAGAGAGCCCAATGCGGGGCTCGATCCCAGGACCCTGAGATCATGACCTGAGCCGAAGGCAGCAGCTTAACCCACTGAGCCACCCAGGCGCCCCTTAAATTCTTTTTTAAAAGATTCTATTTATTGGGGCGCCTGGGTGGCTCAGTGGGTTAAAGCCTCTGCCTTCAGCTCAGGTCATGATCCCAGTGTGCTGGGATCGAGCCCCACATCGGGCTCTCTGCTCTGCGGAGAGCCTGCTTCCTCCTCTCTCTCTCTGCCTGCCTCTTTGCCTGCTTGTGATCTCTGTCTGTCAAATAAATAAATAGAATCTTTTTTTTAAAAGATTCTATTTATTTATTTGACTGATAGATCAAGAAAGAGAGAGAGAGCACAAGCAGGGGGAGCAGCAGGCAGAGGGAGGAAACAGACTCCCTGCTGAGCAAGGAGTCCGATGTGGGGCTCGATCCCAGGACTCTGAGATCATGCCCCGAGCCAAAGGCAGACATTTAACTGACTGACCCACCCAAGTGTCCCCTTAAATGCTTGTTTTTGAAACAAATAAGAAAGATTACAAATAAATGAACCAATATCAACTCAAAGAGTTGGAAGAAGGAAAATAAAATAAATGGAAGGAAAGAATTTGTAAATATAAAATCAGCAGCTGCCTCATTTATATCCCAGCTCTACCATGTGTTAGTTGTGTATCCTTAGGCAAGGCACTTACTAGTTTTGTGATTCAGTTTCCGCACCTGTAAAATGAGATAATAATATCTCTAACATATGTCCCTAACATAAGGACATTATGAAGATTGAAACAGTATAAGCTTGGAATAGTGCTCAGCATACAGTAAACACTCCATCCATGTTTGCTATTATATTTCTCAACTACTGCTATTACTATGAAATTTCTGACAAGTCCGATGAAGAAAATAAAAGAAATAAAACACATCATGACTAAGATGGGATTTTAAAAGAGACATACAGAGAAAAAATTTGATTTTCTCTTACGCTATGTATCACTTTATGCTAATAAGTCTGAACTTTTCTAGGTAAAAATAAATTATTTCAGAAAAATAAAAATGACTTAAATTAACTCAATCAGGAAAAGCCAGAGAAGACTAATGATGTGGCAAATAAGTTTAAGGCAATTGTCAAAGGCTCTAGGACCACAGGGTTTTACAGATGATTTAGCAAATACTTTAGAAATAGCAACTGCCGAAATTCTTTCCGAAACTTCCAAAGCTCAACTGCACTAAAATATATGGAAAATTTCCGGTTCACTTTATGAATCTTGTACAAAGACTGATACAAAAAGCAATTAAAGCACAAAAAGGGAAAAGATTGTTGAAAAAGCCTTCCTAGATGCAAAAATTTTAAATAATATATTAGCAAAGAGAACCAAGTAAAAAGAGTAACCCATCATTACCAGGTTTATTCTTGGAAAGCAAGTTTAGTTTAACTCAGGAGTATGGGTTTCAGAGGCAAATTGTTGGGTTCTGGATCTGGATTCACCACCTACCAGGAACTGGTTGGGAACCCAAGTGAGGGATGTAACCTCTCTGTGGTTGTTCTCCAGTTTGTAAAACACAAATAATAAAATCTTGTTCAGAGGGATGGGAGGATTAAATTAAAGTAATTCATTTGATGAACTTAGCCAAGAATTGGGTACATAGTAAGCACTCAACAATGGCTAAATACTAGTATTAATTTTTTTTAAAGATTTTATTTATTTATTTGACAGACAGAGATCACAAGTAGGCAGAGATGCAGGCAGAGAGAGAGGGGGAAGCAGGCTTCCCACTGAGCAGAGAGCCCGATGTGGGGCTTGATCCCAGGTCCCTGAGATCATGACCTGGCAGAGGCTTAACCCACTGAGTCACCCAGGTGCCCTTACTAGTCTTAATTTTAAAAATAATTTTTAAGGCAACTGAGGGGCTCAGTCAAGTTAAGCATCAGGTTATGATATCAGGGCCCTGGGATCAAACCCTACATTGGGGTTTGCTCAGCGGGAGTCTGCTTGTCCCTCTGCCACTTCCTCTGCTCGTGCTCTCCCTCTCTTAAATAAATAAATAAATAGATAGATAGATAGATAGATAGATAAATCTTTAATACTTTTAAAACCCCTTGATGATGCAGCCAGCAATGGGCTTGAGTGCTCCAATCAGACCGGCTTCTCAACCAGGGGTCAACTAAATGTCTTCATTTCTGAGTGGGAGGAATGGAGAAAAGAGGGGCAAGGCAAGAAACACAAGGAGGAGGGAGGCAGAGGGTCCTTCCCTGTGTTCCCAATATTCTTCCATTATTTGGTTTTACAAAGTTAGTATCAAATAATCAGGGGATTCCTAGAATTGTTGCTCTTAACCTCGAAGCCTTCGCCAGCCACAGAACTCAGAACTATCCCCATGGATATTTAAGTCACCGCAGGAACAAATACCAGGGGGCAGTAAGCTAAGCTAGAGCAGGAACATGTCTGATGCTTCAGCCCCAGCCTGCTGGCTATTCCATTCCATCCTGTTCATCCCGCCGTTATGCGATCCTGCCATTGTTACCCCCACTGGATATCTTTTTTTTTTTTTTAAGACTTTATTATTTATTTGACAGGGAGAGAGGGAACACAAGCAGAGGGAGCGGGAGAGGGAGAAGCAGGCTTCCTGCCGAGCAGGGAGCCCAATGTGGGGCTTAATTCCAGGACCCCAGGATCATGACCTGAGCCAAAGGCAGACGCTTAACGACTGAGCCACCCAGGTACCCCCCCCAACCCATGGGATACCTTGAAACACACTTAATGCATTGTGGTGAACTTTCACTATACAAATTTAGAAGCAGAAAATATATGACCACCTTCATAGATAACTGAAAATCATTTGATCAAATTCAACTTCCACTTCTATTTTTTAAAGAAAACTGAGTAAACCAGAAATTGAAGACAATTGTCTTAACGTGATGAAAACTATTTGTTGGGGCACCTGGGTGGCTCAGTGGGTTGGGGCCTCTGCCTTCAGCTCGGGTCATGGTCTCAGGGTCCTGGGATCGAGCCCCGCATCGGGCTCTCTGCTCAGCAGGAAGCCTGCTTCCCCCCCCTCTTTCTGCCTGCCTCTCTGCCTACTTGTGCTCTCTGTCTGTCAAATAAATAAATAAAATATTAAAAAAAAAAACTATTTGTTCACTCCCCTCAGAATTCCTTTCCCAGAAATCACAGCAATCACATCGTACTTACTGGTGAAATCTTAGAGCAGCTGTTCCAACACTAAGCTGTTAGAACACTGTTCCAGATGTTAAACAGAAGGCAGGAGGAAGAAAAGGTCGATGGTCAAGGCCGTGGAAGATATGTTACTTGGTCTTGGACATCCACCAGGCATTTTAGCATCACCTATTCTGATTATTGCAGAATTAAAGAAATTTATCTCTGTTTAACTAAGCATATACTGAAGTCATTTGGGCCTGGAACACTTTTTTTCTCAATAAAACTATCAGCATTGGGGCACCTGGGTGGCTCAGTGGGTAAAGCCTCTGCCTTCAGCCCAGGTCATGATCTCAGGGTCCTGGGATCAAGCCCCGCATCCAGTTCTCTGCTCAACGGGGAGCCTACTTCTCCCTCTCTCTGCCTGCCTCTCTGCCTGCTTGTGATCTCTGTCTGTCGAATAAATAAATAAAATATTTTTTTGAGGTTTTATTTATTTATTTGACAGAGAGAAATCACAAGTAGGCAGAGAGGCAGGCAGAGAGAAAGGAGGAAGCAGGCTCCCTGCTGAGCAGAGAGCCCAATGCGGGGCTCTATCCCAGGACCCTGAGACCATGACCCGAGCTGAAGGCAGAGGCTTAACCCACTGAGCCACCCAGGCACTCATAAAATATTTTTTAAAAATAAATAAATAAAACTATCAGCATCTTGTTGATGTCAGTTTTGGAAATATCACATTAGAGTCTTCTGACTCAGGGTAGCAAGATGTCAAGGGTACCTGCTGTCATAGCTGATTCTTACCTTCATTTGGAAGTTTCCAGCCAAGAGAACAAGATAACAAAAAGAAAGGAGGGGTATACATCTTGGCAAGCAGAGGCAAAATTATTATTTGTAGAAGATGTGTTCATCCACCCTGAGAAGGTAATAGAATAAGCAGGAAAACCACAGGAACTAATTAGACCATTGAATAAAGAGGATAACAGCAGGTGATAAATATACTAGGATCGATGTCTGTCCCCTACACCAGCAATAACAAGTTAGAAAACACCAGGGAAAAAAAGAATATACTTAGCAAAACATGTGCAAAGATATATGCTGAAGTAGAATGAAGGGCATTAAAAAAAAAAAAACCTTGAATCAATGGAGAAAAGGATCCTGGTGTTGGGTTGTATTGCAAAATTGTCAATCTTCCCTCAAGTTATCTATAAATTTGATGTGATTTCAATAAAATCTCCACGGGGCATTTTCATCTTAAATTGATTCTGTAGTTCGTCTAACAGAGTAACTGCACAGAATGATCAAGAAATTTGGGAAGTAAAAGGGTATAATGGGGGGGACTTGCCTTACAAAGTTAGTTTAAATACTATAAAAATAAACTAATTTAAAATAATGACAGAGGGGCGCCTGGGTAGCTCAGTCATTAAATGTCTGCCTTTGACCCAGATTGTGATCCCAGGGTCCTGGGATTGAGCCTCACATCAGGCTCCCTGATCCGTGGGAAGTCTGCTTCTCCCTCTTCTACTCCCCCTGCTTGTGTTCTCCCTCTTGCTGTCTCTCTCTTTGTCAAATAAATAAAATCTTTAGAACAAACAAATAAATAAATAAATAAAATCTGATAGAGGGATGCCTGGATGGCTCAGTCAGTTGAGCATCTGCCTTCGGCTTGGGTCATGATCTCAGGGTCCTGAGATGGAGCCCCAAGTTGGACTCCCTGCTCAGTGGGGAGTCTGCTTCTCCCTCTCCCTCTGATCCTCCTTCCAGCTTGTGCTCTCTCTCTCTCTCTCTCTCTCTCTCTCTCTCTGTGTCACAAATGAATGAATGAAATCTTTTAAAAATTAAATAAAATTAAATATTGATAAAAATTTTGGCAAATGCCAACAGAGCTAAAAAAGAGAAAGAGAGAAAAAGAAAAAATGGGTGCCTGGGTGGCTCAGTCAGTTAAACATTGGACTCTTGATTTTGGCTCAGGTCATGATTTTAGGTTCATGGGATGGAGCCCCTCATTGGGCTCCCCGCTCAGCACGGAGTCTGCTTGTCTCTATCCCTCTGCTCCTCCCCCTGCTCACTCTCTCACTCCCTCTCTCTTAAATAAATAAATAAATAAAATCTTAGAAAGAAAGTGAGAGAGAGAGAAAGGAGGAAGGAAGAAGGGAAGGAAAGAAAGAGAAAGAAAAAGAGGGAAGGAAAGGAGGAAGGAAGGAAGGAAAAGAAAGAAAAGGAAAGGAAAGGAAGGAAGGAAGGAAGGAAGGGAGGGAGGGAGGGATACAGCAGTAAAATGCCCAGGTATCTGTGGTGGTTTTGTCAAGGCTTTAGGAGTTGCAAAGTTAGATTATCTGATGGAATCCAGGTCAAAGGTAGACTTAGGAGATAGACCTCAGACTGAGCATGAAGCAGGGCTGTGCAAGGAATGTCAGCAGTGACAGGTGGCCCTCGCCAGGAGCCCCTCCACCAGCACAGTCCCACATCCATCTCCTCTCCCTCCATCTCTTCCATTTCAAATCTCAAGTTGCTGATTCAGCTTTCCCCAGACCAGTGCTCATCCCTGATCCTACTAGATATGGCTGGGGTTCAGGAACTCACCCCTGGCTGGAGAAAGAACAACTTTCAGACAAGTAGCATGTAAGTGCCTGGATGTCCCGAAAGATTCCTCTGCTCTGATATCACTCATGATCTTCACAGACACTCCCAACTCCAATAAAAAAAAACTGAAAAAACTGGACACGGGATCTCCCCGCACTGACCTAGTCCCTCTCCGAGGGTTCTCTAGTTCAGAAAGATGCCATCATATTCCGAGTTGGACAAGTCAGAAGCTAGGGATCCCATGCTACTCTGCTCTCTCCCATCCCACACATCCAACTGACCACCAAGTCCAGCTGATTTTATCTCCTAAATATATCAAGAATCTGTCCACTTCTGTCCACCTCCATCACCACCACCCAGGTTGAAAGAATTGTCATCTGTCGCCTCTTTGCAGGCACTTTGCTACCTGCCAACATTCACCACCCTGCAGCAGTGACCTTTAGCAAAGGTGACACTTGTCAGTTACTCCCTTTCCAGAATCTCCCGCAGGACCGACAAGGCTCTGCATGATCTGACCACTGCCCACACCAGCAGCCCGCCACCAGCTACTCCTTTCCTTATCCTCTGGCCTCCTGGCCCACTGGCTTCTGTCCACTCCCTGGAGGACATCATGTGCTGTCCTGCCCCATGTCCATGCACTCTGTTCCCTCTCCCCAGGCTGCTCTGCCAGGCTACTGCATTACAAGATCCAGGAGCACAATGATCCTGTGGTAATGACACCCCCTAGAGGTGTGCCATGGACCTGGCTCTTGCCACCCTGCCTTCTCTCTATACATGGTCACTGACCCTTCAGAACTCAGCTCAACACTGCCTCCTCCAGGAAGTCCCTCATGATCCAACCAGGTCAGAGGCCGGCTGCTCGCTTCTGCCATTGCTAATTCTGTGCCAGCTCACCACAGGGCTAAACACATTTTACTGTATAATAATTTTAAGGCCGCTTTATGAGCTATAACTTATATATTTGTAAAATTTACCCCTTTCTGGTGTATCGATCTATGAGTTTCCATAAACCTCCAGTTGTGGAACCAGAACTTCTGTCAGGATGTAGAATGTTTCTAGTGCCCCAGAAAGTTCTCTCTTGCCCCCTAGGGTGAGCCCCCCACACCCAAGTTCCTAGAACCATGGATCTCATTTCTGCAACTACAGTTTCGCTTTTCACAAAATGCCAAGTAAATGGAATCTATAGTGTATGCAGCCTTTTAAGTCTGGCTTTCTTCACTTAGTCATTGTATTATAATTTAATGTGTGTCTTCCCTGCTAGTGTGTAAAGCTCTGCACAGTGAGGGACCATGTCTGACTCCATAGCTACTGCGTCCCTAAAGCCCACCATGGTGTTTCTTAACCTTTTTTTCCCCACTGTTTCTCCTCTAAGAAGAAAAATTTAATTTAATTTAAATTCTCCCCAATGAGAGAAATTAAATACTAAAGGATAAGATATTGTTGAATAGGCTAGAGTTTTGGAGGGCCACAAAACATTGTAATAGCTAAATATTTTGCATCCTCTAAGAATAGAATTTTCACCCCTGGGAGGGGGTGATGTCACCCCCACTAAGCCATTGAGCATGCATGACCTAACACATAGTAGGTGCTCATGAAATGTCTGTGACTGAATGAGAGGCCTTTTGCAGACATCGCCATGGGATAGTGCCTCCCAGTAGAGTTCACCCCACTGGACTCTGCTGTTTTGAAGCAGAACTAGGAATAACTGTCCTAGTTACTCCCCTTCCGCTCTTCAAACAACTCCCCTTCTGCTCTTGAAAATCCCACCAGTAACTGCAAAATCCCATGTTAGTGGCTTCAGAAGTGAGGCCCAGCAGCTGTGTACTCAGGACATAATCAGATTTGTGGTTTTGAAAGTCCACTCCAGCTCCAGAACAGGAGAGGGATGAGAGGAAGCAAGATGGAAGCGGGGAGAGCAGATAAGAGGCTGTTAGCGATGGCAAGAAATGGTTTGAACTCAGCTAATGGCAGTGGGATGGAGACAAGAATGCATGTTCTTGAGAATAACATAGAAAGCAGAATCAACAGAACCTGATGATGAGTTAGTTGTAGAAACGGGGAAGAAGGGTGGACATCCATATGTCTAGCCCGCATATCCAGGAAAATGGTGGTGCTGTCCACTGAGTTCAGACGCCTGGTTGCAGGGGGATTAGGCGACGTGAAATTTAGTTATAGACTCTTGTGGTCAAAGTGGCTTTGGGTTATTCAAGTGCAATGTCTAATTGGCTATTGGACATACAGATGAGAAGTTCAAGAGAGCTGTCTGGGCAAGAAGGAAAGATGTGGGAATGGTCAAGGTAGATGGTGACCAGGCCGTCCAGAGTGTGCAGCATGAGAAAAGAAGATGGCACAGGGCAGACACCCGGAGAGCAGCAACACTGAAGGGTACCCCAGCTGGAGAGAGACACAATAGTGCAATTCAACATCACTCTAGCATTAACATTTAGGTGTTCTCTAGTTTTTTTGTCATTGTTGTTGGTTCCTTTTGTTTTTCGCTGGTATAAACAAAACTGTCATGGATATCTTTGTGCAGAAAGCTTTTTCTGCATATAGGACTATTTTCTCAGGACAGATTCTTAGAATAAGGAAAGGGAGATTAAAAGATAAGAACATTTGTGACTACTGATGGATTCTGCCATACTGTCTTGCAAAAAGGGTATCAATATGCCCTCTTGTCGCCAAAGTATGAGACCATGCTGCCCTCCAAATGGACTGTCTTCAGTCTTGTTCTTTTAGTCTGCGCTAGTTTTATAGGGAAGGAAGGAAGGGAGGGAGGGTTGGGAGAAAGTAGGGGAGCAGGTGGATGGAATCCACAAGATTTGGTGACCAGTGAGACATGGAGAGTGGCAGCCATGAAGAAGCCAAGGGTGAGTCTTAGGTTGTCCACTTGGATGGATGCAGGTTTGGACAATTAGGAAGAGAAACTGGTTTGACCTAAAGGTCATGATTCAGTTTGGCCTTCTTTAAATTTGAGGCACGTGTGATGTCAGACCATCAATCATGTTTACAGAACTGAAGCTCAGAAGAGACATGGGTTCCAGAAGGGAAGGGCAGCCATAGCATCTCCTGATCCTGCAGTGGAGGAGAACACCGCAGTGCAGAGGGCACATTTCAGGGAATCCAGGGCCCTGCTCTCCATCCTCTGGGCTCACCTCTGGTTTCAGCTGCAGCTGCGGTGGACAGTTCCACACAAGCTCTGGCTCTTAGGGAGCTAACAGTCCCACTTCAAGTGCATTCCACGTGGCTTTCCCTCTTCTAGTGCCATGGCTGTGCACTCACCTGCATTCGAGTGCCACCCACCTGGAAATGTAGGGAATTAGTGCCCCTGAGGACATCCTCCCCCCAGTGGAGGCAGGAGCCAAGAGATCCAAGCTCCACCCCCATTCCCCAGGGAGATAATTCCCAGAGGTGTTCTGTACACTTCACAGGGGCATGGAGAAGTCAACACCAGGTACAGACTGCAGCAAGCTCAGTAATCCATCCTTACATTGCCACTGCCTCCCTTTCCCTGCCCCTTCACCCCTGCCTCCTGGGTTCACATCCCAGATAAACTACCTGCACCCCGGGGCCTTGTCTCAGACTTTGCTACAGGAGGGCTGCAGGACCCCCGGCTTCCATCCCCTTCCTTACTTGCAAGGCAGATGTGTCCCTGGGCCAGGTGACTTTACCTTCCTCTGGTGGGACCAGCTTTTTGGGGAGAAGACAAACAGCTGGAAAAACAGTATGTTGGTGAGGGGAACTTGTCGGGACCCAGTTGCATCTTGATATAATTAAGAGTGACAGGTTCCTGCCTCTCCATTTATACCATGTTGGTCACAAAGGGAACCACCCCCGGCTCTTTCATCAAGGATGGTGGCAGCCCCAGGCAGGGGTCTGAGAAATACATTTCTATCATTTATTCAGCCATCCATCTATTTATTCATTCAACAACTACTTAGTAAACACCTACTGTTTGCCAGGCTATGTTCCCCTTGAAAAGACCTGGGATCCCTTCCCCAAACTCTGGTGATTTTTCTCGTGGCCACTCATGAAGGGGGTTACGTTTATGCCACACAGGACTCCTCTCTGGCCAGATGTGAACACTGACCAAGCTGGGCAATGAGGGTCTGTCTTGGGGATATGGAACTTGGACCCTAGGACATTGGTCAGCAAGGTGATGGGGACAGAACAGCAGGAGGCATCCCTCCAGGCTGGGGTGGCCATTTGCCATGTGCAGAATCAGATAGAGAAAGATGGTCTGCAAAGGGAGAAGCAGAGGGAAGAAGAGATGAAATTACATGTTTCTGCCCTGGTTCCAGATTTTCCATGTGCTCAGTCCAGCTGTACACCCTCTGATCCCATAAAAGATTCCTATATCCTTCTAAGGATGCCCCCTTCTCCCCTAAGTAAGTTTTTGTCAAATAAGCAGGCACCGGGGCTTCTGTTCCTCTCTCCCTTACCTCTCCTATCCCTCTCCCCCACCATCATGGTTGCCAAGCACCTGGGCCTCACTGATCAGAAAGCGTCTAAGGACCAGGAGAGTGGAATGACCTGGGGGCCGGGGATACCCTATGGCCTGCCCTGCAATGCCCTCACTCTCTGAGCCTGAGGCCCAAGCCTCACCCCACCCACCCATACCGCCCCCCCACAGTCAACTCATGAGAGGAGGTGGTATCTGGCCTTAAGGCCCTAAAGGTCACCCTAAAAAGAAGGTGGAGGACAAGAGGACCCTTCCTTCAGCAGGCTGATCAAGGTTTATCTGCAAAGTCCTAGAAGCCTAACCCTGAACACTCTCCACAGAGCCCAGGTCTTTACAAAACCTGGAGGGGGTATGGTCTCGCTCCCCCCACTGGGTGGGGTGAAGAATGGAAGGTGGGTTTCCAGGCTGGGACAATGCTCTCCTAGCAGGCGATCCATGCCCCTGCCTTCTTCCCTGCACTGTATTGCCCTGGTTGCTGGTGATCAGGGCCTCACTAAAGCCCAGAAGGGCCCTCAGTCATCCTTTGAATGTCCTCCCACCCCTGCCTCACAGGCGCAAACCGCTCACCTGCCCGGACCAACTGCAACAGCGCCACCTTCAGTCCATCCTGGAGAAGTGTATTTTCTGAACCCCACAGGGATCCTGGATTACAATCCTTTAGGAGGGGAGACAGGACAGCGGGGAGGGGTGGGGGTGTAGGGTTTACGTTGCAAACTGATGGTACTCGGCACTACTCTGAGCCCTATTTTAAGTAGGGCATGGCAATAGCTCAAGGAGTGGCTTTGAGGATAAAGTGAGGTAGTCACATATCACACCTAGAAGGCACCTGGCACCCAGCCAGAGCCCAGTGACCAGTTCTCAGGTTGGATGACATGCTTATTGGCTGGGTTTTGAAAATCACCAAACGACCCAACAATTTCAGGGTCTTGTAAAAAGAACTTATAGAATTCCTTGGCCCCCTTTTCTGTCATTCTTTGTTTTTTTTTTTTGCTTTTGGATCTCAGAGGCACAGAATTCTATTGCTCATGTAGTCAGTTCAGCTCCGTCATTATTGGCCACACAGAGGTCTTCTTGTGTATTTATTTGCTTTGTTTTTGTCTCTTTCATCTCCCTTCTCCAACTGCTGCCCCTCCCTTCCCCATCTCCCCACAGACATTCTCATGTTGTCAAAGTGTGGGTGTGTGTAGCATGAAAATATGTATTGCAACATATACAAGTAGTATTTGCCAGACATTTTTTTTGGCATTACATTTTTACGATCTGCTGGCGTTAATACGCGTCATTCTAATTCATTCCATGGAACTGCAGCCTGACGGTCATCATTTGCATATGCCACCTGTGATTTATCTATCCCTTTATGAGTAGACATTTCAGTTGCTTCTACCCCTTGACTATTATCAGCAGATGCTTCGAGGAACATCCCTGGGCAAGTCTCTTTGTCTACCTGTATGAGGGATGCTCAGGAGTAAATGCTCAGAAGTGGAATTTTTTTTAAAGATTTTTATTTATTTATTTGACAGAGACACAGTGAGAGAGGGAACACAAGCAAGGGAAGTGTGAGAGTGAGAAGCAGGCTTCTCGCTGAGCAGGGAGCCCCATGCGGGGCTCGATCCCACGACCCCGGGACCATGACCTGAGCCGAAGGCAGACGCCCAACCAGCTGAGCCACCCAGGCATCCCTAGAAGTGGAATTGCTGGGGGGAGGTGGCGTATATGCTCTCCACAATGACCCCACAGTTCACACACCTGCTAGGGCAAGGGTTCCTGCATCCTCATGTGCCCATCTGATGGCTACAACATGGAGCTCACTGCCGCCTCCCTCCCCTTTCCTACCCTGCCTGTTCCTCCCAGGTGTGCTGCAGAAGGAAGGGAGGAGTCCTCCTCTCTGCCACCGACTTTGCTACCTTTTAAGGCAAGTAGCTCCAACTACTGGATGTGCCCACAGCCCGTCGCTGGCTATCTTCCATGCACTAGACACCAGCTTGGTCACAGTCAGCTGAATAAGGGATGGTGCGTGAATCCAAAGACATACCGAAGTTAGGAGCCAGGGACAAGATAGTCCCACAAACTCCACCTGTACTGAGACTGTCAAATCAACCCGCAAATGACTGGCTGGCAGTGTCCCCTTCAAGCCCATGTTTCTCCAAATTTCTGAAGTGCTTTTGCATATAAGCTTTGAGAGTCATGGCCTCAGGAGTCAGAATGTCTTGGGCTCAAGTCCCAACTCAGAAACTTCACAGGGCCATGGTGAGTGACAAAGGCATGGTACATGTTAGGGTTCCAGCAGGTTCCAGTCACACGAGAAGTCTCAAAAGTGACCATCTGTTATTAATAACAATTCATAGCATAGGAAATACACTCTCTACTTTAAGAATCATACAGAGAAAGTAACTCTCAGAGAGGCTGAGCCACTTGCAGGAAAGCAGAATTCAAACTCGGGTCTGTCTGTCTCTCCTTGTTACCATCTTCTCAGCTGCCTGAATTCACTGACTCTGGTTCTCTACCAGGACCTGGGGCTGGGTCCAGCACTAGATGCCTTCTGGAGTCCTCCTCAGGGTGGGGAACGCCCTCCTCCCCCCAACTCCCGGCTGTCTTGGCACTCGTCCCTCAGGGAGTGGGAGGCCCAGGGCAGGCCTGGGCCCAGGCTGAGCTATAGGAGGCTCCCAGGTGTGGGGGAAGGAGGCAGCCTGGCTGTTCTCCAAACACATTCAGAGCCAACCCAAGGGAAACCCCAATTCTGTCAGTGCCTGTACGCCTGGGGCACCAGCACTGGAGACATTAAATATTAAACATGTAGGCTGGCTTCCAAGCTTGGTAATTAAAACTCTTATTTCATATTTTACACAGGATGGACGGGAAGGTCATGGGGCTGCTCTAAAAGGTTTCATGGCTCCCTTGTTCACAGATGAAGTGACTCTTCTGAGGAAAACCTCCCTCTCACTCGGGACCCATGCTGTCCTATTTATAAAGTGATTTCCTGAGAGGGTAGGAGGGTAGGAGTGGAGGTGGGGTATAGGAACCATTCAGGGCTCTCAGCAAGGTCTTTCTACTTCTCCCAAATGGGTCTGTGTGCCCGGGAGCCTGCAGAGGGCTCGGCCTCAGGCCCCTCACCCCTGCTGCAAAGGCAGCCTGGGAGCTGGAGAGGGCTCTGGAGAAGGGGAGAGAGAGGAGATCCAAGGGGGCACTGGAAGGAGGGCCAGAAGGAAGGGAGCCTTCCCTTAGCTTCTGGCGCCATCTTCTGACCCTAGGCTGAACTGCAACTCTCCCAGAGGGCGGGACGGGGAGGGGGGGCGCAAATTCGTGCTTTACACAAGGGGAGGGAAAAGAGGGATCAAGGAAAATCAGATCTGGTGCTTCAGGGAACACTTCTAAAACAAAATTTAGACTTGTGAATTGTCCATGCCCTCACTCTCCGGAGTCAAGGGATAGACAGGACTCAGACTTGGACCTCTGTGGACCCAATCCAAGCAGGATAATGGAATGTATGTGGTAATTGCGGCAGCCCATCCTTTGTGTGTTCACTGTGCTGAGCACTAGCAACACGATTTACACTGGTTATCTCACTGCTGCGTGCCCACTCTACAGATGCAAACATTCAGGCTGAGAGAGGACGTCAAAGCAAGATTACCCTCCTGCCCTCACCCCCAGAGTCATTCGTCAAGGCCCCTCCTTTCCACCTCCAAACATTTCAAAAGCCCTCTCCTTCATCCAATAGTCATTGCTGCCTCAAGCACCTCTCAGCTTTCCCTGGGCCACTGCAAAAGCTTCCTTCCAGGATCTTCCCACTAGGATTTTGGTGCCTCTCCTCTTACCTTCTACAATCTACTCTTCACAAATAGCCAGTATGATCTTAGGACATGAATTGGATCACACCAGTCCCTTGTCAGACACTTTGATGGCTCGGGGTGCCTGGGTGGCTCAGTCGGTTAAGCATCCGACTCCTGATTTCGTCTCAGGTCATGATCTCAGTGTCTTTCTATCAAGCCCCACATTGGGCTCCAAGCTCAGTGCAGAGTCTGCTTGAGATTCTCGTTCTCCCTCTCCCCCTGCCCCTCCTCCCACTTGTACTATCTAAATAAATAAATATAATCTTTTAAAAAAATGAAATGTCACCGGAGCATAGAGGATCTGGAGTCAGGAACAAGAGATGTACCGGGAAATGAGTGGTTCCTCCTCGTCTCTCTACACCCCTCCTCTGTCTTAAGCCTTTAAGCCACTGGAATACAGATAAACAAATAGTTCAGTGGATTAGAATTGAGAGTCCAGGGGCGCCTGGGTGGCTCAGTGGGTTAAGCCTCTGCCTTCGGCTCAGGTCATGATCCCAGGGTCCTGGGATCAAGCCCCGCGTCGGGCTCTCTGCTTGGCGGGGAGCCTGCTTCCCTTCCCCTCTCTCTCTGCCTGCCTCTGCCTACTTGTGATCTCTGTCTGTCAAAAAAAAAAAAAAATCTTTAGAATTGAGAGTCCAGACATAAACTTACATATTTATGGTCTACTGATTTCCAACAATGGTGTGAGAACAATTCAACAGAGGAAGGTTCAGTCTCTTCAAGAAATGGTGATGGGACAACTGGATATTCCACGTGCAAAAGCATTAATTTGTACCCCAACCTCACACCAGATACAAAAACTAACTGAAAATTGATCTAAGACCTCAAAAGAACAAAAACTTTGGAGAAAATGTAGGTATAAATCTTCATGGCCTTGGATTAGACAATGGTTCCTCAGCCAAGCAACCAAAAGAAGAACATAAATTAAACTTCATCAAAATTAAAGCTTCTGTGCCCCAGAGAACACCGTCAGGAAAGTGAAAATATTTGTAAATCAAGTAAATGATAAGGATATAGTATCCAGAATATTAGAATTATTACAAATCAACAACAGAATGCAAATAAATCTATTTAAAAATGGCCAAAGGAGGGGCACCTGGATGACTCAGTGGGTTAAAGCCTCTGCCTTCAGCTCAGGTCATGGTCTCAGGGTCCTAGGATCAAGCCCCACATAGAGCTCTCTGCTCAGCAGGGAGCCTGCTTCCTCTTCTCTCTCTCTGCCTGCCTCTCTGCCTACTCGTGATCTGTTTGTCAAATTAAAAAAAAAAAAAGAAAAGAAAAAAGCTTTGAAAAAATAATAATAATAAATAAATAAATAAAAATGGCCGAAGGATCCAAATAGACATTTCTCCAGAGATGTATACAAAGGCACAATATGCCCATGACAAGATATTCAAAATCATTAGTCACTAAGGAAATGCAAATCAAAACCACAGATTACACCCACTAGGCTGGCTACAATAAAAAAGACAAAAACAAGTGTTGACAAGGATGTGGAGGGATTGGAACTCTTTTGTTTCGCTGGTGGAGAAGAGAAATGGTGCAGCCGTTGCAGAAACGTTTGGCAATTCATCAAAATATTAAACATAGAGTTACCGTACGACCAAGCAATTTTGCTTCTAGGTGCATAGTCGAGAGATCTGAAAACATATGGTGTCCGCACAAAACTTGTACATGCTAGTGTTCACAGCAGCATTATTCATAGTAGCCAAGAGGTAGCCAAGTGTCCACTAACCGATGAATGGGTCAACAAAATGTGGTATGTCCATACAATGAGATAATATTCAGCGATTTTTAAAAAAATACTAATAATGCTTGCTTCAACGCACATATACTAATATTGGAAAAATACAGAGAAGATTCTCATGGCCCCTGGGCATGGATGACATGCAAGTAAAAGTACCAATGTATGTGACAACTTGGATGAAGCTTGAAAGCCTGATGCTAAGTGAGAGAAACCTGACATGAAAAGCCACAAAGTGTATGAGTCCATTTATAGGAAATGTCTAGAACAGGCACATTCAAAGACACAGAAAGTAGGTTCATGGTTTCCAGAGGCTCAAGGAAGGAAAGGATGCGGAGTGATTGCTAATGATATGAGGTTTCTTTTTGGGCTGATGAAAATGTTCTAGAATGAAATAGTGGTAGTAGTTGCACAACTCTATGAATGTGCTGAAAACAACCGAATTGTACACTTTAAAAGGATGAAGCTAAAAAAAAAAAAAAAGATGAAGCTTATAGTATACAAATTATATCTCAATTTAAAAAAAAAATCCAATGGCCCCCATGACTTTTCACCATCTAATACTTGCTTATCCTTCCCTTTCTAACCTCTTGCTAGTCCTTCCATTGATCCCTTTGCTCAAAGAGGCAGAGACTCTAGGAGTGATTTTTTTAAAGATTTTATTTCTTTATTTGAGAGAGAGAGAGAGAGCTTGAGTGGAGGAGAGTGGGGGAGGGAGAGAGGGAGAGGGAGAAGCACACAACCTGAGCCCAAGGCAGATGTTTGACCAACTGAGCCACCCAGGCTCCCCTAGAGGTGATTTTTTTTCTAGAAAGGATTTCACTCTGGGATTTGACCTTAGACTGCAGGTGTGGTCAAGCAGGTTTTCTGAGTCTGTGGCCGACATCCTTGTGGGAGCCACAGAAGTGCCTGGGTAACCGGGCTGCTGCTTCATCTGCTCCCTCCTAAGTTCCCAGAAAGTTCTCATGGAGCCAGAGGCCCCAGGGAAGGACATTCTGAGAAATGCAGTTCCAGCTTAGCTAAACCAGCCGGCACAGAGCCCCCCAATGCTCTTCGCAGCCACTCACCTGTCCTCAGCCTTCAGATCTCACCTACCAGCACGTGGTGTCTCCAGGGCCCTTCCTCAGAGTTGGGCAGGCCCATCCTCCGACCACCATTCCGTCATGGATAGGCATCCTTATGTGACCATGCTCCCATGGACAGCAGTAAAATGGCTTAAGCAATGGGCACCTTCCTCTGTTCTAACAAAGTGTTCATAGCCTGTCTCGGGGCTGGCTGCCCTTCCTTTTTCTCAAGGGAAGGTGGTGCTTGACTGCTCAGCGGTGTTCCTTTCCGGACAGTGGCCCCCGCCCCGTTGGCAGGGACCACATCAGGACAACTCAATGTGGGGTCCCCGGCATTTAAAATAGGGTCTAGCATACAGCAGACACTTAATGTTTATAAAAAAAAGGAACAAATAAATACCTAAGAGATGAGACAGGAGTAGCAGAAAGAGGAATGAGCTGTGGGCTTCAGAGGTAGCTCAGCAGAATAGTTCAGAACAGAGTTTCAAGAGCCAGGCTCCCCTCTCGATCGCTTACCAACTGTGTGGTCTCCAACAAGTGACTTTACCCCTCTGGGCCTCAATTTATTCATATTTTAAAAAGAGATAAGGAAGGGTGCCTGGGTGGGGCTATCAGGTAAGTGTCTGCCATTGGCTTAGGTCATGATCCCAGAGGTCGTGAGATGGAGTCCCACATTGGGCTCCCTGCTCAGTGGGAAGCCTGCTTCTCTCTCTCCCTCTGCTGCTCCCCCTGTTTGTGCTCTCTCTCTCTCTCGCTCTCTCTCTCTGCCAAATAAATAAAATCTTTTTTAATTAATTAAAAAATTAAAAAGAGGTAACAATAGCACCTCCTTCAAGAGATTAGTAAAAGAATTCATCGGGCTAATTATTTGCAAAATGCTTAGCGGTATACAAGTGCTTGTTGTTAGGTAGATAGATAGATAGATAGATAGACAGATCAGTAGGTACAAAGAAAGAAAGACCAAGCATTCTGTTTGTCTTTCAAAGCCAGGGTGAAAGGCAATCCCTCTAGAGAACCCACCGTTGGGGTTCCCCATGTGAGCAGCTGGAAGGCAGTGTGGCACTCCTACTGTAGAAATATACAGATTTAAGAGCACCGAGGCAAATGCCTGCACTGGTAACACCGGGTAGACTAGAGGGGAGGGCATTAGCATACTGTTAGTTAAGGAATTATAGCTCTTAGGGTACCAGCTTCTGCACAATAAAATGATTTTTAAAACAACATTTTTAAAAAGCTGATTAAAACATAATGCTCTGTTTACTTACTGCCACAAAATGTTTCGTTCACAAATTATAGCCTAGCGGATTTAATTTACTTTCTGCTGACACCCGTATTAGATGTGATGGACCGGGCAGGCTCCGCAAGGCTGCAGGCTCCCGAGCGGAGGCGTGGGACATGAGCTTGTAGGCTCCACCGCTGAGCATTTTTTTGGAGGAGGTGGCCTAGCCCGGCCTCCTCCCCACCCCCAGGGTCTCCCGGAGTCTGCACACCGTAGTTTTGCCATGGAAAACTTGGGGCTTGGCAGAACACCGTGTGCTGAGAACAGAGATTGAAAACTGGTGTTCTGAGGACCAAGTTCAGCCAACTGATCCTTAACCTGGTTCATGTCATCATGATTTCTTTAAAAAAAAAAAAAAAAAAAAAAGCCACCATTTACAAATCAGGAGATCTCCCCTAAAAATCTGGTTGTTTTGCTACTTTTTTAAAAAAATTTTATTTATTTGACAGACAGAGATCACAAGTAGCAGAGAGGCAGGCAGAGAGCGGGCGGGGGGGGGGAGCAGGCTCCCTTCTGAGCGGAAAGCCCAATGCAGGGCTCCATCCCAGGACCTTGAGATCATGACCTGAGCTGAAGGCAGAGGCTTTAACCCACCAAGCCACCCAGTCGCCCCTGTTTTCCTACTTTTGAAGAATGGGAGGAACTAGCAATACGGGACTGTTGTTGTCATGGCAACAAAAGGCAGGCCTTTGAGAGGTCACACACTTTCCAGTTTATCACAATCCCTGACATTCCCTACTGTCTCCCCCACCTCCAAGCCCTAGTGAGGGCCTCCTCTCTGCTCCCACAGATCTTAGTTCCTTTGCTGGACTGAAACTGCCTTTTTACCTCTGTTTTCCTGCTGCACAGCAAACTCTCTGAGACCAGGTATTATCACTATTTCATTCACCCTAAATCCTGTAGGCTGGCTCGGGGCCCGGAATATCGCAGCCTTCAAAAAACATTTACTAATTGTATTGGTTTCCTATCGCTGCCACCACAAATTACTATACATTTTACCACTTAAACAGCACAAATTTATTATTTCACAGTTTTGTAGGGCCATTTTGTAGAGAGAGGATATAGGTCAAAAGTCTGACATGGATGTTGCCCTTCCTAGAGAAGTTCAAGGCGAGAATCCCTTTCCTTGCTCACTTGTGTTGTTGGTGGGATTCAATTACTTACAGGCTAGGGGATGGACAGTTTCCTTGCTGGCTGTCAGCCAAGGACCATTTCCAGCTTCTGGAAGCCACCCACATTCCTTGGCTAGTGGCTGCCTTCCCCCATCTTCAAAACTAGCAAAAGCAGGTTGAGCCCCCTCCTAATGCAGCAAATCTCTCCTTTTTCTTCTTCTATCTCATCTCAGACCCAGGCAGGAGAGGCTTTTCACTTTTAAGGACTCATGGGATTAAATCAGGTCCACCCAAGGTAATTCAGGGTGATCTTCCCACCTCTGGGTCTTCAACCTTAAATCACACGGGCAAAGTCCTTTTTTTTCCATGTAAGGTAACATATTCACGGTTCTGAGGATTCGGACAAAGACATCTTTAGGGACCTGTTATTCTGCCTACTACGCTGATGAATGAAGGTATTGAAAAATCAGCTGGATGGAGAAACAAGCATGGGCAGGCCACCCACAGCTGGAGAGGTGTGCCTGGCAAGGTGTCTGTCGCCCGAGGCCAGGAAGGCAGAGAAGCTGAGTTGGTGGTCCACAGGGAGGGTGGGTACCTACAGGAGGCAGGAGAGAACTGGAAAGGAAAACTTTTCTCCATCAAGGGAAGGATTAGAGTAGAACGCTTTGGGGCCAGTGAGGATACCGGGCAGGGAAGAGTTAAAATCCCAGGCAGAAGGGCAGGGGTGTGGTTTTCAGCTCCCTTGGACTAGAAATTTATCTTTGCGGTTATAAACCAGAGTTAAGCTAGCCTTCTGGCTCTTTCAATACAAATATGATTGGAGGGAAAAGGGATACCTCTTCTCCTTGTGGGGAGCTCGGTGTGCCCCCAAGATGCCTCCAAGTAGCCAGAGCAGACCTCTTACTAGTAACCCCTGGACCGAAATGTCCGCTTTCGCTGAATTTTATTCTATTCCTGTCCCAGGACCTCATTGTCTCCAGAAGAACTTGACCCTTCCTTTGATGTACACACACACACACATACACACACAGCCTTTACTGAAAGATCAGGATGCCAGAGGACGGGAGCGAACATCATTGAGCATCCAAGCCCAAAATTCCTTAAATGCACATATCAAATATCCTTTATGGTTTTTTTTTTTTAAGATTTTATTTATTTGACAGAGAGAGACACACACAGTGAGAGAGGGAACACAAGCAGAAGGAGTGGGAGAGGAAGAAGCAGGCTTCCCACCAAGCAGGGACCCTGATGTGGGGCTCGACCCCAGGACCCTGAGATCATGACCTGAGGCGAAGGCAGAGGCTTAATGACTGAGCCACCCAGCCGCCCCTCAAATATCCTTTATCTTAAGTGAACTTTCATGCTTCCTGCATCGGAGACTTCTCACTGGCCACAATGCAGACTCCCCAGGGCTCTCCCCATCCTGCTGGGTTCTCTGGACTTTCGTTCTTGTTCTTCACCCTCTCCTGAATGCACCTCCCCCTCCGCCCCAAATTCTTCTCATCCTAGGACACAGAGTAATGGCAATACATTGAATGCTTGGCCCTAATTCTTCACCCCTCCCTCACCTTCTCACTAGGTGACTCTGCAGTTCCCCTCGCTGGAAAGGGAATGGACTTTTCTTCTCCTTGACTGTGGGCTTAGCCACATGCCTCGCTGTGGCCTGTGGGATGTGAAAGGAGAGGATAAAAGCAAAAACGAGAAATGTGCTTTCACAGTGCAACTTGATTTCCTGAGAAGAGTTTCCCCTGGGTCACTCCTGTCCCTTTGGCTGGGCGCAGAATGAAAACATGGGCAGACCTGAGCCCAACCTATCACGAGGAGCCAAGCCCAGAGGGACTCACAGCTTGAAGCAGACTTGTCCACTGGAGCCCAGCTTAAATCAGCCACCCCACTGCTTACCTGCCGACACAGGAGTGAGAATAAATAATCGTTGTTTTAAGCCCCTGAGTTTTGGGGAGAATTGATTTTGCAATAATAGCAGACCAATACAGTCATTGGTGCTAGAGATTGGGGGCAAGGAGGTTGCCATCACATAAACCTCAACCCAGAGGCATTGGGTTTGGGACCAGGAATAAGCAGCAGGGAAAGATTTACAGGGGCTGGGAAGTGGTGGGGAAACCATTGTAGGCAGGCAAGAGAAGGCACCAGCTTCTCTGTGTTAAGTAGACAGAAACAGGGCACCTGGGTGGCTCAGTGGTTAAGTCCTCTGCCTTTGGCTCAGGTCATGGTCTCAGGGTCCTGGGATCGAGCCTCACATCGGGCTCTCTGCTCAGCAGGGAGCCTGCCTCCTCCTCCTCTCTCTCTCTCTGCCTGCCTCTCTGCCTATTTGTGATCTGTCAAATAAATAATAAAAAAATCTTTAAGTAGACAGAAACAGCCCATAAAACGGTTGTGCGTGGGGTGCCTGGGTGGCTCAGTGGGTTAAGCCTCTGCTTTCAGCTCAGGTCATGATCTCAGGGTCCTGGGATCGAGCCCAGCATTGGGCTCTCGGCTCAGCCGGGAGCCTGCTTCCCCCTCTCTCTCTGCCTGCTTCTCTCTGCCTACTTGTGATCTCGGTCAAATAAATAAACAAAATCTTTAAAAAAAAAAAAAAAAGGTGCGTGACAATGCAAGTAGCGGCAAATTTGTCTAATGAACTTTTAGAGTTGGAGGAGGACTTCTAGGGGCAAAATGTTGAAAATATGACTCTCTTACTACTAGATAAATGTGAAAAGGTACTACTACACGGAAAAGAGACACTCAGCAAACTGTGCACCCTTATGGGGAATACCACTTAGCAACAAAAAGGAGTACACTATTAAAGGCCCAGCAGCGCTCCTGAAGGTTAACCTCAAATGCATTACCCTAAGTGAAGGAGGCCAGACCCAAAAGGCTGCATATGCTATCATATACAAGTCCATTCTGGAACAAGCAAAACTGTAGGGAAAGAAAACAGAATGGTGTTTGCTAGGGGTGAGGGGCCAGCTACGAAGGGGCACCAGGGAATTTCTCCAGCTGCTGGAACTGTTCCACGTCTTGATCCTGGTGGTAGTTCTATTACTGTATGCATTTGTCAAAACTCATAAAGTGAGGGGCACCTGCTTGGCTCAGTCTGTGGAGCGGGCACCTCTTGATCTCAGGGTGGTGAGTTTGAGCCCTATGCTGGGCATGGACCCTACTTAAAATTAAAAAAATTTTTTTTTCAATCATTAAGCCATATTCCAAAAAGAGTAAATTTAACCATAAAGTGTACCTTCATTTAAAAATGCAAAGGTAGGGACATCTGGGTGGCTCAGTCGGTTAAGCGGCTGCCTTCAGCTCAGGTCATGATCCCACGGACCTGGGATCAAGTCCCAAATCGGACTCCTTGCTCCACAGGGAGCCTACTTCTCCCTATGCCTGCTCTGCTTCCTGTTCTCCCCCTGTTGTATTCTCCCCCTCTCTCTTTCTCTCTGACAAATAAATATGTGAAATCTTTAAGAAATAAAACAATAAAAATGGGAAGATATATCTGCACTAGTCATGGGAACATAGGTTCTGCTAAAATAATAAACACCCAACTTCGAAGTCCGAGCAGCTTACAGCTTTCAAGGTGTATCTCTTCATTATTCTCTGTTTTAATCTCTGGTCAGCCTGGGGCTCTGCTTCATATTGCACTGAAGGACTCTAGGACTAATTTTGATGGGGCAGCCACCTTCTGGAGCTTTGCTGGTCTCTGTGGCAGAGAGAAAGAGGAAAGAGGAAAATCATGCCCTAGCTCTTAAAGCTCCCACCTGGAAGTGATCCAAGGCACTTGGATGGAAAAAGGAAGTGATTCCTTTTTCTTGCTAGTCAAAGAAAGTTGCATGGTCCTATCTAGGTTCAAGGGCGGGCTTACCATACACCCAGGAGAAAGAAGGCAAATATTTGGTAGACAACACTAATGAATTCCACAGTCTCTACTATGATGGTGAATTTGTCAATTCCTTTTTGTACTACCGCCAGTTTTTACTCTAGACTCTCATTTGGAGCTATAACGCTGTGTGGATACAATTTAGAATGATTATGTACTTCTGGTAAGCTGAAGTCTTTTCATTATAAAGTAGCTTCATTTTATTAGTCATCTTTTGCAAAGTTAGGCTGAAAGATAGCATGGCGGCATGAATCACACACTCGCTCTTAAAGTTACCCACTTGGAGATGAGACTTTTCATTTGACATGAGTCAAAGAAAGTTACATGACCATACCTGACTGCAAAATGTCAGTGCCTTACAACAATAAGGGTTAATTCCTCACTCAGGGTCTCTGTCCTTTGCGGGTCATGTGTAGCACTACCCATTCTTCATTCTGTATCTTCATTCAAGGACCCAGGCCGCCTCCGCATCTGGGATATCATCTTGTGGCAGAGGGAGGGAACCATGTATGGTTCATAAAGCTCAACAGAGGAGTGCACACTTGACTTCCATCCATGTTTCAATGACTCAGCCTAAAGTCCATGGAGTGAGAAATGCAGGCCTCTTACAGGGACGGGCTGTAAGTTATCGAAAACGATACTACAATCCATCACACTATTTTTGGCATTGACTTTGCCTTAAAGCCTATTTTGTCCAAAGTTAAAATAGCGAACAGCATAAAATCTCTTCTACCATCACATAATTCAAAAATTTTTTTAATTCAAATTTTCTTTTAATTCAAATTTTCCATCTTTTTGTTTCAAACAGTATATACCTTGATGGTTTTCCCCTCATGATTTCCCATCTCAAGTTTTAATGAAACACAGAACTAAAAACATTTATGGACCAATCTGTGAGCAGAATCCTTCCAGACATTTGCAGACCTTTTCCTCATTCGTTTACAGATGCCTCACCTACAATGAAACTGGATAATTTTTTTAAAGATTTTATTTATTTATTTGACAGAGAGAGAGAGAGAGAGAGAGATCACAAGTAGGCAGAGAGGGAGGCAGAGAGAGAGAGGAAGGGAAGCAGGCTCACTGCTGAGCAGAGATCCCAATGTGGCGCTCAATCCCAGGATCCTGGGATCATGACCTGAGCCAAAGGCAGAGGCTTTAACCCACTGAGCCACCCAGGAGCCCCTGCTGATACACTTTAATTTCTTTTTCCCACTTTATTTTGAGCTTTGTATTTTTTCCATGTTTTATGTTTTTATTTCTGCCTTCCCCCCTTTTCTTCCTTTCTTTCTTGCCTTCTTTTTTAAAATATTGGTTTTCAGGGTGCCATCGTGGCTCAGTTGGTTAAGCATCTTCCTTTGGCTCAGGTCATGATTCCAGGGTCCTGGAACTAAGCCCCAAGTCGGGCTCCCTGCTCAGTGGAGAGACGGTTTCTCCTTCTGCCCCTCCTCCCAACTCATGTGCACTCTCTCTCTCAAATAAACAAAGTCTTTCTTAAAATGTTATTTTTCTTCCTCTGGTTTGGTCAGTAACTCTATTCTTATTCTTTCCGTGGTAACCCCCCAATTCTAATGTTCGTATTTAATTAAAGTCTAATGTTAATCAATATTTTTATGGACAGTACAAAGACCTTGGATTAATTGAACCAGTGGCTCCAACTCTTTGCTTTCCCTGTACGCAAACCCTCTGCCATGATCCTTCATAGCTTCCTCCTGCTATAACGCTGGACTGAGTCATGTGATTTGCTTTGGACAATTAGGTGTAAGAAGAGCCTTGAAAATGTGCTTGTACATTTCCATTGCTCTCTTTTGTGTCCCTGCCATTGCCATGAGAACTCACCCTGACAGCCTGGCTGGTGAGTGAGACACATGGAGCAGAGTAAAGGCCCCTAGCCAAGACCATTCTAGATTAGCTGAGCCCGGACACATAAGCAAGTCCAGCCAAGCTCAGCAGAGCTTCCTAATCCACGCCCAGCTGACACCAGACGTGTGAGTAATAAACAAATATAGCTGTATCCCTCTGAGGTTTTGTGGCTGTTTGTTATGCAACAGATAAGTCATACATGTTCAAGGACGAGCTTATTATACACCCATTACCTTCCAGTATCCTCTTATACTTTACATACAATCACTCCATTATTTCTGTTTTGCCTTTCTGAATCCCACAAATTATAAATTGTCCTTGTTTCTTGTCCTGTTATTTGCTCATATTTACTCATGTTTACTATTTTATTTGCTCACCAACCTTTATTGTGACTCAGATCTTCCTCCTGGGATTTTTTTTCTTCTTGAAATATATCTTCTAGAAGTTCCCTCAGTTAAGTTCTGTTGGTAGAAACTCTTAGGTTGGTTTTTTTTTTTTTTAAGTTTTTAAAAAATTTTATTTATTTATTTTTGAGAGAGAGAATGAGCACAAGCAGAGGGCGGGGCAGAGGAAGAAGCAGGCTCCCTGCTGAGCAGGGAACCTGATGCAGGAATTGATCTCAGGATCCTAGGATCATGACCTGAGGTGAAGTCAGACGCTTAACCGACTGGAACACTGAGGCACCCTGAAACTCTTCGTTTTTGTTCATCTGAATAGTACTGTGTTTTCATTCTTGAAAGACTAAGTACACAATTCTAGGTAGACAATTATTTTCTCTCATTAAATTAAGGCGATTATTTCATTAATGATATTATTTCATGCTACTATTATTATAATGGCTCCCATTAGTGCCATTGAGCAATCAGGAGCTGGTATCACATTATTCCGTTATAGATTGTCTGACTTTCCTCTCTGCTTTTAAAATCATCTTTTGGGAAGCCTGGATGGCTCAGTTGAGTGTCCAACTCTTGGTTTCTGTCCAGGTCATGATCTCAGGGTCGTGGGATTAAACCCCTTGTTGGGCTCCTCGCTCAGATTGTGATCTACTGGAAATTATCTCCCTCTGCCTCTCCCCCCACGATCATGTGTTCTCTCTCCCTCTCTCTCTTTCTCTCTCACAATAAACAAATCTTTAAAAAAATTTATCTCTTGTGCTCTGGTGTTCTTCCAGAGTAGATCTAGGTTTTCTATTTCCTTATCATACCTGGTAATTCAGTGGATTTCTTAAGGATTCTTATCTTTCATCAATTCTGGAAAATTCTCAATCATTATTTGACAATTGCCTTGCTCACATTCACTTTATAATCTCCTAACATAACTGACAAGCCTATGATGAACCTCCTCACGCTTTTCCATTTCTTTGTCTCTCTGGGATGATGTTTGGATTATTTTCCTCAAATCTATCTTTTAGTGCACTAATTTCTCTTCAGCTATATCTAATTTGGTGCTTAAACCTTCCAATGAGCTACTCGTTTAAGACAGATCTTGGGGCACCTGGGTGGCTCAGTCAGTTAATTCAGTTAGTCAGTTAAGTCAGTTAAGTCAGTTAAGTCAGTTAAGTCAGTCTCAGCTCAGGTCATGATCTCAGGGTGGTGGGAATCAATCCCCGCATTAGGCTGTGTGCTCAGAGCAGAATCTTCTGGAGGTTATTTCCCACCCCTCTCCTTCTGCTCCTACCCTATTTGTGCTTGCTCTCTCACTCTAAAATAAATAAAATCTTTCTAAAGAAGAAAACAGATCTGCTTCTGCTACTTGATTTCTCTGCTTATTTTCTTAGGGGTTTTGTGGTTCTCGATTGTGAGATCATATTGATTTGGAAGCCTATCTGTGGGAATTCTTTGAGATCTGGGTTGACAGTGAGTTCTTCCAGATAAGACATGTGTGTGTTTCAGCCAAGTACCAGAGGTACTATCAACTCAGTCCCATTTTAAATTGAAATGTTCTGCTTGTGGGCTTTTGGACCATGCAAACATTGTGGCCATGTGATGGTCAGACTTTAACCATGCATCCATTAGAGGTAAAATGCACTGCCTCTCTACCTAGAGCCAAGACAGAGACAACTTTCCTTGCTGCCTAGCTCTGCTGGGCAGATTTTTTTTTCTTCTTCTAGTTTATCCTTCCCCTAAAGCTATATCCCCTTTTGGGGTCCCAACCTGATCTTCCAGTTTGGCTCTCATCTTGCCTGGACCTCGGTAAGTGCCCCTACAGCTAGCAGTATCATCATTGTTTACCTACCTCTAGAGATGATTTTCAAAATATTTATCAGTATAACACACATGCTAACCTATCAGAACAATGCAGACTGTATCTCTGCATAACTTCTGAACACCAACACTATCTAACTTCCTAGGCTTGGGTTTCTGCTTTTCTTCCTGGTCTCAGATGATTTTCCTGACTTTCTCACAAGCTTATCTATGTATTGAAATGGGTGCTTTCAATATTTCTCCTAGCATTTTAACATATTTTGTTGCTGTTATATTTGAAGAGTCTACAATATTGCTAGAAATAAAGTCCAAGTAGAAATGTATTAGGCTCATGCAACAAAACATCCAGAGGCAAGCTAAGCACTGTAGCTTAATGTCATATGAGACCTAGGCTCTTTCAGTCTTTCCATTTTGCCAGCTTTAGCATTTGCTTGCCACATCATAAGCACATGATTGGGACTGAACTTCCAAGCTTTAGGTCTGCTTAGAGGCAGGAATCAAATAAAAATGACAAAGCACTTGAGGATACTCAACTAAAGTCTTAGTGGACTTTGCTAAACCCACACCCACACCCACACGTTGGTCACCTGACTGCCTTGTCTAACCACTGGCTAATGAGATTACCATGAAGAGCTTGGACTAATTATAAGTCATTCCTTCTAGCAGCAGTGAAGATCTACCTCCCCTGAGATCAAAGACTCTCCACCAGTACCTGAACAAAATGGGGACCCAGCACAGCGCCTGCCACACAGAGGGAACTAACTGTTCCTTTCGTTGTACATTGACTTGAGTATCCACTAGGTGCCAAAGGCACTATGGAGGCAAAAACGGATTTGACACGATCTCTGCTACGCAGCAAGAAAGAGATAAAGTTTGAAATGGGGTTAGGACTTCGTTTCAGCTCCCTAATTCCCAGCAGCGCCGTCACTAACAACCCTTAAAGCTAATTGACCTGCGCCAGGTTACACTGCGCAGTAGCTGGCTGCAACGGCACGCTCTCTGGACGCCCCGCCCCGAAAGCCAGTCCCGCATGCGCACACTGCTTTCTCTCTGACGCACCCCCGGAAGCACTGGCGTTTCGGGGGCGGAACCGGGAATCGTTTCCGGGGGCGGGAGGCGCAGGCTGAGGCGGTCGCGGCGGCGGCGGCTTGAACGGGCCTGACGCCGGTGGCGGAAAGTGTCCGGCGGCCGGGTTATGTGAGCGCGGAGCCGTTAGCAGGTACTGCGGAGTGGGGACAACAGGTAGCGAGAGGGCAGGGAGGGAAGCCGGAGAGGTTTAAGGGCTTCTCTGCAGGTCCCGGCGCGCGCGCGCCGCTGGCCCGGCAGGCCCGTTCCGCAGACCGAGATGCTTCAGCCGCGCTCTGGCGGTTGGAGTCCCGGCAGCCCGGTCCGACTCCTGTGGTTTCCAGCCAGCCCAGTACGCGGACCGCGACTCCAGGGCCCCTGAGGCAGCGTCTCGCCCAAGGTCACCCCGTGGCGGCGGACCTCGGCGGGCCAGAGCGCTTAGAGATCCCGCCCCGGTACGTCCGCCGGCCTTTGGGGGCGCCGTGTGGGTGCGGCATGGCGGCCTCGGGTTCGAGCCAAGGCCCGGAGAAGGGCTGCACCCGGACTTTGCTGGTATCTGCCTCTGTTTACTTCTAAGTCGTGTCTCACGTCTTTTGCGGTCTCTGTCACCTGTTGTCACCTGCCCTTTCTGCCTCTCAACTCTGTCCCTGTCAACTTTGTATTTCTCTCCGGTTTATCTCTCTTGAGCGCATCTCCATCTGGACCTTGTTTTTGTTTCGCTCTCTACTTTGCTTGTGTTTCTTGACCCTTTGTTTCCCTCTCAGTCTTTACTCTCATTCACGGCCTGCCTGTCAGCCCTGCGCTTTGGCCATCTGTGTTTCTGCCAGTTTTGTGTCTTGTTTGTGGTCTCCAAACCGGGTTTTTCTGGGCGGGGCGGGGCAGGCTTGCCCGGACCTCTGAGCCATGCAGTGACTCATGACCCCGTGAAGCTTCCTGCACTGGTGACATTCTCAGCCACTAGACTGCAGTCTGGCCTCAACTCTGACAGGTGTCGCCCAACCTAAGTGTCCGGTGCAGGAGCTCCTTCTTGCAGGCAAGCCGGAGACCATGTCAAGGCCAAAGTAGCTTGATAAATCAGGCCTTTTCCTACCCATGGTTTTTAAGCCTGCACAGCTCCTTACTTCCCTTTGCTCCATCCACTTAACCCCAGGATAGCCTCCAGGGCTCTCAGGAGCGAGCTCCTGGAGTTCCAGCTGCTTAACTAGGCCTGTCTACAGGCAAAGGAAAGGTCAGTCTAAGATTCTCTGCCTCTTGGGGCTCATGGAACAGGAGGATTTCTGGGAAGGCTGTTTGCTTAGTTAAGAGATTGTGTCACTGTGCAGTTAAATTATTAAGAAACCTCATAATTTGGGATTTCATTCTTTGCTTTACGAAAGTACTCACTGAAGAAGTAAGCCAGACACAAAAGAACAGTTACCTCATGGGTCCATTTATCTGAGGTATCTAAAATAGGAAAATTCAGAGACAGAAAGTAGAATACAGATTACCAGGGGCTGGCAGAGTAGGGGATGGAGCGTTATTGTTTAACGGATACAGAGGTTTAGTTCGGGGTGATGAAAAAGTTCTGGAAATGGATAGTGGTGATGGTTGCACAACATTGTGAATGTGCTTAATGCCACTAATTGTACACTTTAAAATGGTAAATTTTACGTTAAGTATATTTTACCACAGTACAGGAAAGAACGAACTGCTCATTGGAGAAGCTTGGAATTAATCAGCTCTTTGAAAATGTGATTTTTATTTCTTTTTTTTTTTTTTTTTTTTTTTTTTTGGAAAATGTGATTTGAAAAATTTATTTTTGGATGTTAGAACATTTAGTCGAACCTACTGTTTGTTGATGCCTGCTCTCATCACAGCTAATGTTCTTAGAAAGGAGTTTGGTTAAAAAAAAAAAAAAAAAAGTTGGTTGAAATCTTGCCTCAAGTTTTCTACTTGGGGCAGATTCCTGCCCTAGCTCTTCTCCCTCCATGTTCCTTGGATATAATGCAGAAATCTGCTGCATACCCATGGGAAATTTGAGCGAGATTTTACTTTTTACATGAAGAAAGCTCTTAGGGTTGGAAAAATAACCCTGTTATTATGATAATGCAAAATTATGTGTCATTTCCTGTGTGTGTTCTGATGGGGGAGGCCTTTGTGTTCTGTTCTCTTAAGCTCTCGGGTTGCGGGTGTTGTAGTTTATCAAGCTGAATTACTGCTGTATTGAATCCTAGATACCATAGATTGTTTTCTCTACCACCAAAGAAGGAGAAAACACTGCCAATTAAGCTATGACATGTGCTTTTTAATCACTTAGGCTTCTAAAAAAAATATTTTTTAAAGATTTTACTTATTTGAGAGAGAGAGAGCACAAGCAGGGTAAGGGCCAGAGGAAGAGGGAGAAGCAGGTTCCCCGCTGAGCAGGGACTCCAGTTCTGGGCTCTATCCCACCACCCTGAGATGATGACCTTGAGCTGAAGGCAGCTGCTTAACTGACTGAGCCACCCAGGCACCCTATGCTTATAAAATTCTTATTGAGAAAACATTTTTAGACTTATTTAGATATTTTTAAATGACATCATTCTAAAGCCTAAATAAAAAAGAAAAAGAAGTGAAATAAATTGGTTAAAGTGTTTGTTACAAACTTTTAACATTCCTACCCTTAAATACTTTTCAGTTCAAGTTCGGTCCTTACTTTCCTACAGTGTCCTCCTTTGTGTCTTCAGAAATACTGATGAGGCTCTCAGGAATGCTCTGTCTTTGTCTCAGGCAGTGACAAACATTAAAATTTCCACTTGGCCATCACATCCTGATTGCAGAAATTTTGAAATATGCCCCTTAAAATCAGTTAAATATACTCTGTATCATTTTCATGAACTTTTCCTTTTTACCTTATTTATATGTACAGTTGCAATTAGAAGGATTTTTGTCTTACATGTAACATGTTGAGAATAAAAATTTTCCTTTATTTTGTTGGTCTTCTGTAGCTAATCATTTTCCTGAAAGTGAATGCTCTTTCTGCCTTCTGCCTTCCTTGAGTTGAGCTTCTTACCCCAAATGCTAATGAATATGAGAGGGCATTTAAAACCATTTCCTTAGCTATATTGTACTGTAATGGCAGGATGACTGATAAGTGGAAAGTTAGTGGTTAGAACAATACCTTCGCTTTTGAATCTCAGAGTTTACCACAATGAAATGTTTGCCCTGAGTTTTTTTGTTTGTTTTTTGTTTTTTTTAAAGATTTTATTTATTTGACAGAGATCACAAGTAGGCAGAGAGGCAGGCAGAGAGAGAGGAGGAAGCAGGCTCCCTGCTGAGCAGAGAGCCCGATGCGGGGCTCGATCCCAGGACCCTGAGATCATGACCTGAGCCGAAGGCAGCAGCTTAACCCACTGAGCCACCCAGGCGCCCTGAGTTTTAAGTAAAACATTCAGCAGTGACTTAAAATTAAAGGAAGAATCAAGCCTCTTCAAGTAGGTAGCTTTTTTTTTTTTTTTTTTTTTATGCTAAAACAGGTTTTACTAAGTTCTTTACCCGAAGTCTTCCAAGTAGAACTTGTAGGGATGCTGATTGGCATGGTCTGGAGACTGAAACGACTTTTCCAAAGGATAGTTTAATTCTGTAAAGTTACATAGACACCGATCAGTGTTGGTTTTCTATTTTTTTTTTTTTTAAAGATTTTATTTATTCATTTGACAGAGCTCACAAGTAGGCAGAGAGGCAGGCTGAGAGAGAGAGGAAGGGAAGCGGGCTCCCCGCTGAGCAGAGAGCCCGATGTGGGGCTCCATCCCAGGACCCTGAGATCATGACCTGAGCCGAAGGCAGAGGCTTTAACCCACTGAGCTACCCAGGCGCCCCTGGTTTTCTATTTTTAACCTGTGTGCCATGGTGATGTAAGATGTTATTAAAACTGGGTGAGGGATTGAGGGATGTACAGAACCTTTGGCATTTTTTGGTGACTTTTTTGTGAATCTAAGATTTTTTCAAAATTAAATTAAAAATACAAAACGGGGGCGCCTGGGTGGCTCAGTGGGTTAGGCTTCTGCCTTCAGCTCAGGTCATGATCTCAGGGTCCTGGGATTGAGCCCCACATCAGGCTCTCTGCTCAGCGGGGAACCTGCTTCTGCCGCGGTGGCGCCCCCTCCCCCCACACCTGTCTGCCTGCCTCTGTCTACTTGTGATCTCCTGTCAAATAAATAAAATCTTTTTTTTTTTTTTTTTTTTTTAATTTTTATTTATTTGACAGAGATCACAAGCAGGGAGAGAGGCAGGCAGAGAGAGAGCGGGGAAGCAGGCTCCCTTCTGAGTGGAGAGCCCGATGTGGGGCTCGATCCCAGGACCCTGAGATCATGACCTGAGCCGAAGGCAGAGGCTTTAACCACTGAGCCACCCAGGCGCCCCAAAATAAAATCTTTTAATTAAAAAAAAAAAAAATACAACACGGGGGTGCCTAGGTGGCTCAGTAGGTTAGGCATCTGCCTTGGGCCTAGCCAAGGTCCTGTCCTGGGATCAAGTCCTACACTGGGCTCCTTGCTCAGCAGGGAGCCTGCTTCTCCCTCTCCCTCTCCCTCTCCCTGCTGCTCCCCCTGCTTGTGCTCTTTCTCTGTGTCAAATAAATAAATAAAAATCTTTTAGAAGAATAAATAAACTAAAAAATACAGCAGAAGCAAAGAAGGTACAGAATTGAAGTTAATATAACCAAAAATACCGGTGTTGATTAGTTTTCTTTCTGCTGCTCACACACCTGTAGTACTTATTAGGAAGGTACACAGACACGGTAAATGTCACCAGCATCTCTTTTACATTTTCAACATGATTTTTTTCTTTCAGAAGTCAGTGCGATTTTAATTTGAAGCAAAACTGAGAAATGGGTTTCTCTTCCTCATTCATCCTTACTGCTTTCTGATGGCCATGGCATAAAGGGCTTTTTCCCAGGAATACAGCTTTGCATTAGGTAAGCTATGAACTTACTAAAAAGACAGGTTTTTAAAATTTTTTACTAAAATAGTTTCTTTTCAGCAAAAATAATGATGTAGTTGTATTTAATTGCTCTAGACCAGAGTTTCTTATACTTCTATTCTGGGGAGGAGCTCTTGTGTATTTTAAGACCAGTCACTGCTTTACATTATTTAACTTCACAGAAACTTCTCTGCTGAGTGACTTTTTTTAACTTAGAAAAATAATAGATTTAAATTAAACTGTTTTGAATCCTGACCTACCCCTTCTGAGATACATGATGTGGGACAGGTCTTTTAACCTTCCTGAGCTTCAGTTTACTCATTTTTAAAATTAGTATGAGGATTCAGGGATATTACAAGAGCCCAGGTTTCCCTAGTCTGTTTTGTGAACTGTAAAGCATTTGGCTAATACAAAGAATTTTGGTGGGCATGGGGTCTTGGTATTTTTATACATTTGTGCCAGTCTTTAGATTTACTGAAGTCGTATTTACTGTATTTAAATGTGCTCCCTACAGTAAGCATGCAAATTACCCTCTGATCTGATTATGAAATCTCTGGAGGGCTTCAGGACTGATGGGTCTGCTTCCCTATTATATTGCTGTCTGTGTTTTTCAGACTTGTAGTTGTGTTTAAATAATGTATAAAACTTGACATACTATTCTTTAGCTGTATAATTAATACAGGCTACTGTTAAATTCATCAAAGTTGGAAGATATCTTGAAGATCATCTAGAGCTCAGTGATTCTTCAATATTTCCCAGTTTTTCCCTGCTTTTAAAAAAGCCAGAGAGGGGCGCCTGGGTGGCTCAGTGGGTTAAAGCCTCTGCCTTCGGATCAGGTCATGGTCCCAGGGTCCTGGGATCGATTCCTGCATAGGGCTCTCTGCTCGGCAGGGAGCCTGCTTCCTCCTCTCTCTCTGCCTGCCTCTCTGCCTACTTGTGATCTCTGTCTGTCAAATAAATAAATAAAATCTTTAAAAAAAAAAAAAAAAAAGACTTCTTCATATATCCTGGATACAGATACAAAAAAAAAAAAAACAGAGCCTCCGTGAACTATGGAGGGAGTGAGTGGGAATAGGTTGGGTTACTATTGGGTTATTGTTGTCATTGTTTTAAAACTTAACTATGTGCAAGATAAATAAAATTGCTAGTACATCATTAAGTCTGAGGATTGTAAATAATTTGCTCTGGAGTTTAGGAATGTGTTGTATATTATAGATTATTTCCATTTATTTGTGAAAATAGTATTCACCTTTACCTTTCATACTATCATCAGGCTATACTGGGCCTGAGCAAGTGTTTTGAACCCAACTTCGCCACCCACTAGTTATATGACCTTAAGCAGGTGGTGTACCTCTTTGTCTGTTTCATATTCTATACAATAGGAATAAAAAATACCTATCCAGTGGGTTATTTTGAGGACTAAGATAAAATATATACAGTGCTTTTGTACAGATTTTAGTACAATGCACACATTTAATGAATAGTAGATGCTGTTGTTATCTCTATAATTAGATTTTCCCTAGTTACCCAGTTTGGAAACTTTGTAGTCCGTAACTAGTTTACCTTGCATTACTTTATTTTTCAAACTGCTTTATTAAGATATAATTCATGTGCAAGTAAAAGTTTTTTAGTATATTTAGTGGGTTAGTATATTCAGATAGCCATCACCACAATCTAATTTGAGGCCTCCCCCCGCTGCCAAAAACCCCAATTGGCAGTCAGTCACTACCCTTTCCTTTCCCCATAGTTTCTGGCAGCCACTGATACACTTTTTCTCTATAAATCTTTCTGTTCTGGACATTTCTTATAAATGGAATCATACAAGATGTGGCCTTTTGTATCTTAACGTCTTTCACTAAGCATCATGTTTTCAAGGTTCAGCCATGTTATCAAATCTGTCAGTGCTTCATTCTTTTTTATTGCCAAAAGAATGGCACAATATAAGAATACTTATATAGGGGCGCCTGGGTGGCTCAGTGGGTTAAAGCCTCTGCCTTCGGCTCAGGTCATGATCCCAGGGTCCTGGGATCGAGCCCCGCATTGGGCTCTCTGCTCAGCAGGGAGCCTGCTTCCACCTCTCTCTCTTGCCTGCCTCTCTGCCTACTTGTGATCTCTGTCTGTTAAATAAATAAATAAAATATTTTAAAAAAGAAAACTTACATAATAAAAAGGAATATTGTTTCATTGTATGGATAAACCACCTTCTGTTTATTCAGTCAGCAGATGAGGACCTTTTGGTTATTTCCACTTTTTTCCATGATAGATATTGCTATTGTGGATATTTGTGTGGATATCATATCATATGTTTTCAGTCCTCTTGGGTATAGACCTATGAGTAGAATTGTTGAGTTACATGTTAGCTCTGTGTTTAACCCACTGAGGGGTTGCCAAACTGTTTTCCAAAGTGGCTGCACCACTTTATATTCACATGAGCAATATATAATGGTTCTGGTCTTTCCACATCTATGTCAATAATTGTTTTTCTTATCATAGCCATCTGAATGGTTATCTGTCCTTGTGGTTTGAATTTGCCTTTCCCTAGTGAATAACGATACTGAGCATTTTTTGTGTGCTCATTTGTATATCTTCTTTAGAGAAATGTCTCTTCAAATCCTTCGCCCATTTTTCAGTTGTCTGCTATTAAATTTTAAGACTTCTTCATATAGGGGCGCCTGGGTGGCTCAGTGGGTTAAAGCCTCTGCCTTCAGCTCAGGTCATGATCCCAGGATCCTGGGATGGAGCCCCACATCGGGCTTTCTGCTCAGCAGGGAGCTTGCTTCCACCTCTCTCTCTCTCTCTCTCTCTCTCCCTCCCTTTCTCTGCCTGCCTCTCTGCCTACTTGTGATCTCTGTCTGTCAAATAAATAAATAAAATCTTTAAAAAAAAAAAAAGACTTCTTCATATATCCTGGATACAGATCACTTAACAGTTATGTGATTTGCATATATTTTCTCCCATGTTGGAGGTTACCTTTCCACTCCCTGGATGGGATTGTTTGTGTCTTGCACTACCCCTTGCATCTTCCTGCTGAGCAATTCAGTCACTCCTACCAGTTCCTACCTCTCTGTTCTCCATAGTCACTGTTACTTTCATTGCCTCAAACCTTGATTACATTTGCTGAAATCTTTTCTTTTAAGATTTTAATCATTTATTTGAGAGAGAAAGCGAGAGTGAGCAAGAGCTGGGTGAGGGGCAGAGGGAGAAGCAGACTCCCCGTGGAGCAGGGAGCCCTACATGGGGCTCCGTCCCTGAACTCCGGGATCATAAATGGAGCCAAAGGCAGATGCTTAACTGACTAAGCCACCTAGGCACCCTTGCTGAAATCTTATAATTAAGCCTGTACTTCTTTGACTTACTCCTGCTTTTAAGTGCATCAGCAGATTGTCTTTGAATCTGCATATCACTGAGAAGTTTTCAGTGCTGCCCCCAGTGCCCACAATTAAGGTTCAGACGGCGCCTTTAGCAGGGTAATTCCAGCAGTCCTTCCCATGTAAAGCGTAGGAGTGATGTTGAATGAAGAGCTCAGCTTGCAAGCTGGCTTTCTGGTGGTAGTTTGAGCATGGGTGAGGACCTTGCCCTCAGTGGGATGGGAGCAAGAATTCAGTTTCTTCAATGTGCCATACTCATAGTGCACTTGACCCACAAGAGATTAAAGAAAACAAACCAGAATGCCATATGATTTATAATTTTTCTTTGTTAATAAGTGAGGCGGGCTTATAGTTTTTTCATATCTAATTTAGATACCAGAGTTTCGGGGTGCCTGGGTGGCTCAGTGGGTTAAAGGCTCAGGTCATGATCCCAGGGTCCTGGGATGGAGCCCCACATTGGGTTCTCTGCTCAGCGGGGAGCCTGCTTCCTCGAACTCTCTCTGCCTGCCTCTCTGCCTACTTGTGATCTCTGTCTGTCAAATAAATAAAATCTTAAAAAAAAAAAAAAGATACCAGAGTTTAAATAAAAGTAGTAAGTTTTCTCCCACTGTTATTCCCTTGCTTCTCTTTCCCCTCTAAAACAGTTTATACAGCATAGGAATTAATTTGCTTTACAAAATTTTCCCATAAATTATTCTAGGCCTAGTGTGCTTTTGGAAATCATTTGAACTATTTCAGAATTGCTACACAGTAATCTGTTCAGACTTTTTTTTCTTCTCAGGTCAGTTCGGATAATTTATACTTCTCTGTAAAACTTTTTATCCATGAGATTTTGAAATTTAGTGTGGAATTGTCTTCTGTCTTAAAGTTTCTATAATGTTTTTATAGTCCATTTTTTATTCCTAATTTTGTGAATTTGACACTGCAGTTTTAGTTTCTTCATTGTTTTAGAATTAAGAATTTTGTTTAATTTATTGGGTGGTGTTTTTAAGATTTTTTCTTTAATATTTCTTGATTTATTACAATGTGTAATCACATGTAATCAGATGTGCTCTGGTGTGTGTGCCCACTTTTTTCTCTCTTTTTTATTTTTTGGTTAATGTCCTAAAAAAATTAAAAAAGAAGATGTGTTGGGGCGCCTGGGTGGCTCAGTGGGTTAAGCCTCTGCCTTCGGCTCGGGTCATGATCTCAGGGTCCTGGGATCGAGCCCCACATTGGGCTCTCTGCTCGGCAGGGAGCCTGCTTCCTCCCCTCTCTGCCTGCTGCTCTGCCTACTTGTAATCTCTCTCTCTCTCTCTCTCTCTCTGTTAAATGGATAAATTAAATCTTTAAAAAAAAAAAAAAAAGATGTGTTATTTGTAGACTGTAGAGGTTGTATGTTTCATTTAAATTAGCATTACCAGTGATACCTGTCTAAGTTTCTACATTCCAGTTATCCTTTGCCTACCTGATTTTAGAATTAAAAGAGGGAAAATTATATTTCTTACTACAGTTATGTTTCTGTCACTCTTATTTCCTGGAGACTATATTACATTTACACAGTTTGCAAGATAACCCTCATTATGAATTATGGAATTCATCAACTAACAATAAACTTGCAAAAAAGCAGTAAGAACAATAAGCTCTTGTCCCATTTGATACTTTTTACATTGACTCTTACTTTGATATTATTAATGTTGCCTGGCTTACTGCTGTTTTCATAAACCCATTCTTTTGACTTTGGACCTTTTTGATGGTGAATTCCACTATCTTTTCTGTATCTGAACAAGTATTTTGCCTTTATTTTGAAAGCTATTTTGATTGGGTATAGAATATAGGTTGTCAGGTTTTTACTTTTAGTACTTTGAAGACGACTGTCTTGCGTTGTCTACAGTCTCCTGACTGACATTGTTTCTGATAGGAAGTTTGCAGCCTTTCTTATCCTTGGTTCTCTGTACAGAATGGGTCTTTTTCCCCTCTGGCTGCTTTTAAGAGTTTCTTATTACGGGTTTGAAGTGATTTGATTATGGTATAGCTTGGGGAAATTTTCGTTATGCTTCTTGTGCTTAGAATTTGTTGAGGTTCTTAGATGTGTGGGTTTGTTGTATTCATGAAATTTGGAAAGATTTTGACTATTATTTCTTCAAGTAAATTTACCTTCCACCTCTTCTCCTTCAGGGACTCCAATTAGGTGCCTTAAAGTTGTCTCAGGGTTCACTGATACTTCGTTTCCCCTTCCCCTCTCCTTTTTTTTTGGTCCTCCCCACCACCCCCCATTTTATTTTAGGTTATTTCTCTTGCTGTGTTTTCAGGTTCACTGATCTTTTTTCTGCAGTGGTGTTATTCCTCAGTGTTTGCTTATCTGTGTTTTGTTTTTTAAAGAACTTATTTATTTATTTGACAGAGACAGTGAGAGAGGGAACACAAGCAGGGGGAGAGGGAGAAACAGGGAGCCTGATGTGGGGTTCAGTCCCAGAACCCTGGGATCATCACCTGAGCCAAAGGCAGACAGTTAACGACCCAAGCACCCCTGCTTATTTGTGTTTAATCCGTAGAAATTCGATTTGGGTGTGTGTGGTTTTTTTGTTTTGTTTTGTTTTTTTAATAGCTTCCCTGTTTAAATACAGGAAAGCTATATTTTCTTAAACATATGGAATACAGAATTTTCTACCAGTTATATAAATTTGTCATTTCTGGGTCTGTTTCTATTGATCACATTTTTTTCTTACTTTATTATGGTTTATATTTTCCTGCTGCTTTGCATGTTTAGTGATTTTTCATTAGACGGTAGGCATGAGTTTTACTTTCTTGGGCTCTGGATATTTCTGTACTATGTAGATACTCTAAATGGTTTGATCCCTTTGAGGCTTATTTTCAAGATCTGTTTAACAGGACCAGAGCTACATTATGTCTGGGGCTAATTTGCCCCCACTACTGAAGCAAGACTTCTGAATACTCAAGATTTTTCACTCAGAAATTTTCTTTTGTTAAATATTTTATTTGATTGCTCCTTCTACTCTATTCAATTCTTTGTCTGAAGGACACTAACTAGCCATACATTGGATCTCTATTCCCTTTTCTCCTGTTCTGTTCTCTTCTTTCTTGCTGTTTTCATAGTTTTATTCTCCTCCTGCATTCTGGTAGAAGTTCCCCTAGAGTGCCTTCCACATCACTGATTCCATTTTCTATTGTTGTGGTTCTGCACCTAATCGCCTGTTTACATTTCTGCTCTGTTACTAGTTTCTCTACATCTTCAAGTCATCAGCTTTTTTTTTTTTTCCATAAATACCATGTTTTCTTAAGTTTGTGGAAACATTTTTTTTTTTAAGATTTTATTTATTTATTTGACAGACAGGGATCACAAGTAGGCAGAGAAGTAGGCAGAGAGAGAGGGGGAAGCAGGCTTCCCACCAAGCAGAGAGCCCGATGTGGGGCTCGATCCCAGGACCCTGGAATCATGACCTGAGCCGAAGGCAGAGGCTTTAACCCACCGAGCCACCCAGGCACCACTGGAATCATCATTTTGAAAATGCTGTCTAGGGGCGTCTGGGTGGTTCAGTCGGTTAAGTGTCTGCCTTCCACTCAGGTCATGATTCCAGGATCAGCAGGAAGTCTGATTCTCCCTCTGCCTATCCCCCTGCGTGTGTGTGTGTGTGCGCGCGCGCGCGCCCATGTGCTCTCTTGCTCTTTCTGTCAAATAAATAAATAAAATCTTTAAAAAAAATAAAAATTAAAATGCTATCAGGGGCACCTCAGTGGCTCAGTTGGTTAAGTGTCTGATTCTTGGTCTCAGCTCATGTCTTGATTTCAGGGTTGTAAATTCAGGCTCCACATTGGGTTCCACACTGGACATGGAGCCTACTAAAAATAAAAACTAAATAAATAAAAATAAAAATGCTATCTAAGCTGTGCTCTTTAGGGGTGCCTGTCTGGCTCAGTCAGTATGGCTAGTGACTCTTGATCTTGGAGTCTTAAATTCAAGCCCACATTGGGCATAGAGCTTGCTTTAAAAAACAACAACAAAACTGTGCTCTTTGTTTATCCATTAATGTTTTCTTTTTTGTTATTGTAGAATGTATTTACAGACCCCATGTACTTACGGAATGAAACCAATCAGGTGTGTTTTTTTTGTTTGGTTGGTTGGGGTTTTTTTTAAAGATTTTATTTATTTATTTGACAGAGAGAGAAAGAGATCACAAGTAGGCAAAGAGGCAGGCGGAGAGAGAGAGGGAAGCAGGCTCCCTGCTAAGCAGGGAGCCTGATGCTGGCCTGGATCCCAGGACCCTGAGATCATGACCTGAGCTGAAGGCAGAGGCTTAACCCACTGAGCCACCCAGGCACCCTGACCAGTCAAGTTTTTAATTCTTTAATGGGAAACATTCTGCTTGGGTCTGAAAATTTTCCACCTTTGTGGGTGGGTTGTTTGTGTTTTGTTTGTTTATTTGTTTGTTTTACCATATACACGAATGCTGTTAGAATCATCTCTTAGCTCTTAGTTGGAAGACAGGCTGAATCATCCTGACACCAGGGGTTAACTTGAATGGCTGGGCCAGAGGCTAGGTCTTAGGTACTCTTAGGAGAGCTTGAGCTCTGTGCATTTTCTTCTGTGTTAGGGAAGTCGTTTGTTTAAGGTTTTGTTTGAGATCAGAGCACACGCACAGAGAGAAAGTGAGGAGAAGCAGACCTCCTCACTGAGCAGAGAGCCAGACACGGGGCTGGATCCCAGGACCCCGAGATCACAACCCAGGCTGAAGGCAAGACACTCAATGTGTCTTGGCCCAGCTGGCAAATGTCTCTACCTCCTTCCTGGGGCTACTCCTGAGCTCCACGCTCTCATGTCAGGTTTTTAAAAAAATTTCTACTGAGGCACTGTGCAACCTTCGGTATTCCAGTATATCTAGCTGTGAATGTTGCTAATCTGCAGGACCTGTCCCATAGTCCACTCTGCAGTTTTAGCCATGGATGGACCTTCAAATGAACAGGCATTAGTGTTCTTCTCTCAGGATTGCTGCCACTATACCAGGATTGTCTGATGTAGTAGGTGGAGTTGCAGGAGTAATGTGTCTTTTCAGTCTGGCCCCATCTCAACTCTGTCATTAATTAAAGTTTAACCAGATAACTCTGGTCACTAGTTTCCAGGACTAAGGCCAATTTTTTCATTTTTCCTAGATTATTTTGGTTAGGATATGGTAGATGGGAAGAATTACATACTGCTTTCAAGTCTTCCATCTTAATCTGGTGATACTGAAATTTATTGTGAAAGGACATATGACTGTAGGGTATACCAGGTTCCCTCCTCTGAATTTCTCTTGAGTTTATAATTCTCTTGTGGTGCTTTTATCAGGCTTATCCTTGAATAACACAGTTGTATGCATTTTTCTTAATCTCCCCTACCAGATTATAAACTCTGTACAGTGAGATTCGTTGATCATTTTAGAAATTCCCCCACACTACTTTGCATATGGTAGTTCATGGTGGTGTACTTATTTGTTTATTGCAGTGAGTTAATTACTTCTGTCAAAGTTTTTTTTTTTTTTTTTTTTTTTTAATTGAAACAACAGCTATACTATTAATATAGGTAACAACTGCTTGTGAGCTTGTAAATAGGCTTATATAGCAGGAAAACCCAAAGGAGAGGTTCAGGCTTTGCATGTTAGTAAGATCAGGAAATGTGTAGAAATACCACACTCACCCAAAGTTAAGGGGTAGAGGTCAGATGCTTGTATTTTATTTATATTTTTCTAAAGTATTTTATTTTTAACCTCTACACCCAGCATGGGGCTCAAACTCACAATCCCAAGATCAGGAGTCACATTCACATGCTCCACCAGCTGAGCCAGCCAGGTACCCCAGAAGTCAGATACTTTTAAATTTTAAGGACCATTACCACCTTGACATAGTTGAAAATAAAGTTATGTGATTTTTTCTCCCAGGTTTTTTTTTTTTTAAATGTGTGGTTAAAAAATATATATATATCACTCAGTTTACCATTTTAACCATTTTCAAGTGGCATTAATTACACTCATAATGTTACACAAACAGCACCACTTTCTAATCCCCCAATTTTTTTCACACAATTTTTTTCATCACACCAAACAGAAACCATTAAGTAATAACTCCCATTTCTAATTCCCCTGAGCCCATAATAACCTCTAATCTACTTTTTTGTCTCTGAATCTGCCCATTCTAGGTATTTCTCATAAGTGGAATTATACAATTGTGTCCTTTTGTGTCTGGCTTCTTTAAGTTAATGTTTAGCATGATTTGGCATGTTTTCCATGTTTATATTGTAGCATGTATCAGAGCTTTATTACTTTTTATATTCTGTATTCTTTTAGGTGTCATTGATTTGTAGTAATGTTAAGTCTCTATTTCCTTATAGATCCTAAGTCTGGTTTTTTCTATTACTGAAAGGAATATTGAGTCACCACTTGTTGTTGTAGATTGGTCTGTTTCTCTATTCAGTTTTTTGTTTTGTTTTGTTTTTTTAAAGATTTTATTTATTTTATTTATTTGACAGACAGAGATCACAAGTAGGCAGAGAAGCAGGCAGAGAGAGGAAGGGAAGCAGGCTACCTGCTGAGCAGAGAGCCAGACGTGGGGCTTGATCCCAGGACCCTGGGATCATGACCTGAGCCGAAGGCAGGGGCTTTAATCCACTGAACCACCCAGGCACCCCTCTCTATTCAGTTTTGTCCATTTTTTGCTTCATATATTTTGTCCCATATATACTTCTTTTGTTGGGTACATATATGTTTATGGTTGTTATATCATCTTGATAGATTGAACCTTTTATCGGTATATAATGTCCTTTGTTCTTGTAACCTTTTTGACTTAAATTCTATTTTGTCTGATAATAATATAGCCACTACAACTCTTTTTTGGTCACTCTTTGCATGGAATATCTTTTCTCTCATTTTACATGTCTCTTATAGACAAGATATAAATAAATCATGTTTTTTAATCCATTCTGCCAATCTCTCAACTTTTAATGGGGGAGTGTAATCCATTTACATTTAAATACTGATAAGGAAGGATTTACTTCTACCATTTAGCTGTTTTCTATATATCTTGTATGTTTTTTGTTCCATAATTCCTCCATTACTACCTTTTAAAAACTGTTAAGAACGGGCGCCTGGGTGGCTCAGTCATTAAGCGTCTCCCTTTGGCTCAGGTCATGATCCCAGGGTCCTGGGAGCAAGCCCCACATTGGGCTCCCTGCTCCATGGGAAGCCTGCTTCTCCCTCTCCCACTCCCCCTGCTTGTGTTCCCTCCCTCACTGTGTCTTTCTCTGTCAAGTAAATAAATAAAATCTTAAAAAATATTTTATATATATGTGTGTGTGTGTGTGTGTGTATGTATATATATATATAAACATTTACTCTCCTTTGGTATGCCATTTTGATTCTTTTCTTTCCTTTCCATGTATAGTCTTAGTAATTACATTGAGGTTTACAGTTAACCTCTTAAACTTAGCAGCAACTTAGTTTGACTAATTCAAACTTAGTTCCTTTTTTTTTTTTTTTTAAGGAGAGAGCGCACAAGTCCACTTGAGTTGGGGGCGGGAAAATGTGGAGAGGGGGAGAGAGAATCTTAAGCACGTCCAACACCTTAAGATCATGACCTGAGCCGAAATCAGAGTTGGATGCTTAACCAACTGAGCCATCCAGGCACCCCCAAACTTAGTTTCAGTAGTACACACTGTTACTTACATATCTGTCCCTCCCCTTCCTGTTATTGTCATGGATTACATTTTCATATGTTGTCTATCGACATAGATTTATAACTATCTTATGCATTTATCTTTTAAAGCATACAGGAAAAAAGGAGTTATAAGTCAAAAGAATAATAACAGCTTTTATGTTTACGTTGCTAATTTTTATCAGTGGTCTTTATTCCTTCATATGCCTTAGAATTATTACCTAGTATTCTTTTATAGCAGCCTGATGGATCCCTTTTTATCATTTCTGGTAGAGGAGGTCTACTGGTAATGAGTGCCCTTAGCTTTTGTTTATCTGGGACTGTCTTAATTTCTCCTTTATTCAAGAAAGGATAGTTTTGCCAGATAGAAAATTACAAGTTGACAGTTTTTTCTTCTACCACTTTTAATGTCATACCACTGCCTTGTGGCTCTGATGGTCTTTGATGAAAAATTAGCTGTAAATCTAACTAAAGATCCTTTTTTATGTGATGAGGCACTTCTTTCTTGCTGCTCTCAAGTCCCTTGTCTTCGACTTCCTGCTATTTAACCTCTAGTGTGTCTAATGTGGATCTCTTTAATTTTACTCTACTTGGGAGTTTTTTGAGCTTCTTGAATGTATGGGTTTGTCTTTTATAAAGGGAAGTTTTCTACCAATATTTCTTTTATTTTTTTTTAAATTTTTTTATTTTTTTAAGATTTTATTTGCTTGACAGAGAGAGAGAGATCACAAGTAGGCAGAGAGGCAGGCAGAGAGAGAGAGAGGGAAGCAGGCTCCCCGCCGAGCAGAGAGCCCGATGCGGGGCTCGATCTCAGGACCCTGAGATCATGACCTGAGCCGAAGGCAGAGGCTTTAACCCACTGAGCCACCCAGGTGCCCCCCAATATTTCTTTTAATAGTGTTTCTACCTTTTCTTTCTTTGGAGATCCCTATGGTGTGCATGTTGGTACATTTGATGGTGTCCCACAGGTACCTCAGATTGTGCTCATTTCTCTTCATTTTTCTTTCTATCCCTCTGGCTGGATAGTTGGAATTGTTTTGTCCTTGAGTTTGCTCAAGGACATTTTTTTTTTTTTTGCTGATTTTTTTTCCTTTTGCCTATTTAAATTTGCCATTGAACTCCTCTGGTAAATCTTTTATTTCAACTTGTATTTGTTTCCTATGTCTTTCAAACAAAACACCACACACTAGATGGCTTAAATAACGGGAATTTGTTTTTTCACAATTCCAGAGGCTAAAAGACCAAGATCATGGTGTTGGTAGATTTGCTTTCTCCTGAGGCCTTTATTCTCGGCTTGCAGATGGCCACCTTTTCACTGTATCTTCACATTGTGCGCGCCTCACATGTTTCTCTGTGTGTCCAAATTTCATTCCTTAAAATAATACTAGTCAGAGTGGATTAGGGTCAACCCTAACAACAACTCATCATCTCATAGCAATCACGTTCTAGGGTACTTGAGGAGTCAGGGCTCAACATGAATTTTGAAGGGATATAATGCAGCCCACAACACAGCTATTATTCTTGGCTCCAGAATTTGTTTGGTTCGTTTTTATCATTTCTGTCTCCTTACTGACATTTTTCTCCTATTTCCTTTAGTTTTTTTGTCCGTGTGGGGTTTTGGGAGTTTGTCTTTTTTTTTTTTTTTTAAAGGAATTTGAGCACATACAAGGCAGATGATTTAACAACTTTAGCTTGTAATTCCAATGTCTGAAATTCCTCAGGGATAGTTTCTACTATTCTTTTTCTTGTCAATGCACCTGTTTTCCTTTTTCTTTGTATACTTCGTAGTTTTTGGTTGAGAGCTAGAACGTTTTATGTATTCTAATATGGTTAACTCTTGAAATCAGATTCTTCCTATCCTATGGGATTTCTTTTGTTACTTGTTGAGGGCTGAAGTAGTTTGTTTGCATGACAGTTTTTCCAAATGATTTTGCAAAGTCTGCATCCCTTATTGCATGTAGTCGCTGAAGTTTCTGTTGCTTTATTATATGGTCAGCCTGTGACCTGACAGACTTCCTTAAATACTTGGACTCAGGCCCTGAGGGTGGATGGGCAGGGGCGGGTGTTTGTCTTTTCAAAAATCTTACGGTCGAGGGGCACCTGGGTGGCTCAGTGGATTAAAGCCTCTGCCTTTGGCTCAAGTCATGATCCCAGGGTCCGGGGATGGAGCCCCACATCGGGCCCTCTGCTCAGCTGGGAGCCTGCTTCCCTTCCTCTCTCTCTGCCTGCCTCTCTGCCTATTTGTGATCTCTGTCTGTCAAATAAATAAATAAAAATCTTTTTTAAAAAATTAAAAAAAAATCTTACGATTGGAAAAAAGTTTATGATCGATGCTGCTGAGGAAGACACTACTGCTTGAGCGGGCCGAAACAAAGCTATGTGGACCCACCATACTGGCCAGAATGCAAAGCCCAGCTTTTGAAAGATGTCATCCTTATCCTCCCTGGTATGAGCCAGCCACTTCAGGAATGTGGGCCACTGTCCCACAGACTGGCGCAGGGGTGAGGAATGGGGTTTATAGTTGCTTTGTGCATACAGCTCTCTTGGTGAGGTTCAACGCCTCTCCCTTCAGCCAGCATTGTCTTGGTTGCTACAAGTGTCTGATCAGATTCCAGAGTTCTGAAATAATTGATTCCGATTATTCAGCAGCTTACTGGTTGTTTTGGTGGAGGGACTGATCCCTAGAGCTCCCTATTTCACCACTTCCTTTAATATCACTTATGACCTTTATTTTTGTAGAATGGTTTTTAAAAGTCTTGTTCTCAGTCACTTAAGATTCCACAAAAGATACTTGAAATCTTGAGGAAAAGATTAGTATTCAGTAGTAGTGTTGGGAAAATGGGCTAGACATTTTGGAGGGAAAGGGGTTGGAATCCTAACCTTACTCCTTATGCCGAAACAAACTCTTCGTGTATTAAACATTTAAGTGCTTTTTTAAAAAATGGCACCAGGGGAAAAAACGAATGCTTTTTACTTTTTAAAAATAATCTTGGAGTTGGAAATGCCTTTCTGTGTCTAATACAAAACCCTGGAGCCATAAAAGCAAAGATTGGGTAATTTGTATACATTTCAAAGTTATAAATTTCATTTACAAAAAACTACAAATCAGTAAGATTAATTGCCCAATTTATTTGAGCAAACAATATGACTGATAATTTATAGGAAAAACAAATGACCAGTAAACATGAACAAAGAATATCATTCTCATTCATAATTAAAGAAATGTTGATCAAACAACAATGAATTATGGGTTATTCACTTAGGAGATTTGGAAACTTTTTTTTCCCTGGTTTGATAATATCTAGTGTTGTTAAGAGTGTGTAGGAGTAGACCTTGTTGTTCCTTGTTGGTAGGAATGTGTCTTGGTACAACCTTTCTGGAAAGTGGCTTTGTAATATATATCAGAATGTCAAATCCGCAGCCCTTTGACCCAGCAGTTTCATTGGTAGAAATTATCTTATAGATGTTTCCAAAGATATGCTAAGATAGTTATGCACAGATATATAATTATATTGTATATATTATAATAGCATTGCTCTTAATTTCAAAAGCCCAGACAATTGAAATTCTATAAGAAGAGAGTTGCTTAAATTAGGATATGTCCATATAGCAGGAGCTATATAGTCATTAAACAGAACTGAATGAGTTCTTTCTGTGCTAATATAGTACATTAGTTCATTTGGGCTACTGTAACAATACCATAGACTGGTTGGCTTATAAACAACAGAAATTTATTTCTCAGAATTCTGGAAGCTAAGAAGTCCAGGGTCAAAGCGCTTGCAGATTCTGTGTGTAGAGAGGACCCACTCCCTGGTTCATAGCTAACTTGTCTTTTCCATGTGTCTTCACATGGGCAGAAGGGCAAAGTAGTCTCTGTGTCTCTTTTAATTTTTTTAACGTTTTTATTAAACACTACAGTCAGTGTGGGGCTTAAACTCAATTCTACCCTGAGGTTGAGTCACATGCTCCTACCAACTGAGCCAGACAGGTGCCCCTGTGTCTCTGTTATAAGAGCAGTAATTCTATTCATGAGGACTCTGCCCTTGGGACCTCATCACCACCTAAAAACCCTCCTCCAAATGCAATCGCATTGAGGGAATAGATGTTAACGTGAATTTGGAGAGACACAGTCTATACCATGTCAGCAGTTCTCCCAAAATCTATTAAGTGACAAAAGCTAAATGCAGAATAAAATGTAGGTAATGAACCCATTTGGGTAAGGATTTTTAAAGGATATATATGATCTATTCTGATATATGCATATATAAATTTCTAGAAATAGATGAGTTTGTTAATGGTGATTTTCTTTGGGAGGAGGAATAGGAACAAATGGTGAAGAATTTTGTTTGTTGGGACGCCTGGGTGGCTCAGTTGGTTAAGCAGCTGCCTTCGGCTCAGGTCATGATCCCAGCGTCCTGGGATCGAGTCCCACATCGGGCTCCTTGCTCGTCAGGGAGCCTGCTTCTCCCTCTGCCTCTGCCTGTCATTCTCTCTGCCTGTGCTTGCTCTCTCTCCTTCTCTCTCTGACAAATAAATAAATAAAATCTTAAAAAAAAAAAAAAAAAAAAAAAAAAAGAATTTTGTTTGTTTTTTAAACAAGTTTCTGTAAATGCCTTTACATGTGTATATTATCCCCCCCCCTTTTTTTAAATAGCTAAAATCCAAATTCTACAGTGATGTGATCTAGCAGAGAATCTGTATACCCAGATATAGTTCTCAGAATTTCCACCCTTTCTAAGTCTTACGTTTACATACTACTTAACTTCTCCTTTTGAAATTACAAATACCTGAATAGTTTATTTCCTGGTCTATTTTTGCTTTAAATTATCATGAAATGTTTTAAGAGGTATAGCCATAAATTAATATTTCTTTCTAAAAACACTATGGGGGCGCCTGGGTGGCTCAGTGGGTTAAAGCCTCTGCCTTCGGCTCAGGTCATGATCCCAGGGTTCTGGGATCGAGCCCCGCATCGGGCTCTCTGCTCAGCAGGGAGCCTGCTTCCTCCTCTCTCTTTCTCTGCCTACTTGTGGTCTCTGTCTGTCAAATAAATAAATAAAATCTTAAAAAACAAAACAAAACAAAACAAAACACTATGTTACCTCTAAAAATTAATAATGAGTAACATGGTATTTTGGCATCTTCTTAGAAGAGGCAGAATGATGTTATAGGGAAAATAACATAGACTTTGAAGTCGTAGAGACCTACAGTCAATCAAATCCCAATTTCATAAAAATTAGCTCTTATTTTAACCTTGGGAAAGTTACCTGAAATAGCTTGAACTTGAGAATATCAGTCTCCACATTTGCAGAGTCATAAAGATTAAGTGGAAAAAAAAAAGGTGTATAGCCCCTGCTATATAGTAATTACTCAAGAAACATTAGTTTCTTTTCTTGGTCTTTCTCCCTATCTCTCGAAGATGACTTTCAATCTTTGCGGGGTTTTTTGTTTGTTTGTTTTGTTTTTAATCTCATACTTAGAAAATCTGGCATTTAACAGTGTTTGGATATAGTATTGGAACCAGGTGACAGAGCCAATAAATCTCTCAGGTTTACTGGTTTATTTTAATTTACTGTGGAATTACGGTGTGTGAACAGGATCTCAAATGAAGTTTATCTTATTGATTGTTGCTGTTTGAAATTTTCTCTAATGCTTGACTACCCCACAAAATATATTTACAGTAACAGCACAGGCTATCCTTTATTCTTTGTTTTAGCTTTATCTTTGGATTGAGTTCATTCAGTAACAGGGACAATATTTACTATGCTCTTTGGTCTATAAACAACTTGGAGACCACCAAACAGAAGGATTACCTTGCCTTCCCACTTCATTCTGTTTCACATCAGAAGCTCCTAAAGGGCTCAGACTCTGATGGCCATCAGAGAAACACTGTTTGGCGCTTCGGTGAGTTTGCCCCTGTGGTGCTGAAGGACCAAAGGCAAGATTCTTCTGGCCACTTGACCCCCTTTTCCCCTCACTCCCATGCTGGCGTATAGCCTAATGGTCTTGCTGTTCCTTACAGTTGCTGAGTTCATTCTTGTCTCAGAAGTTACATAGTTTTTCCTTCTCACAATTCCATCCTTACTTCCTTACCCCAACTTGGCAAATGTGGATCGAATCTGAGGTCCCTTAAAAATTTTGTCCTTTGAATAGGTGCCATGTTCGTTTGGAGTAGAAGTATTTTCTCTGTTTTATTTAGGAGATTTGTATAGCTTACAGATCACATCTCTGTGGATTCCCTTCTCTCATTCACAGACATAGGCAAAATTGAGAGTTGTTACCATGAAGGTCGTGGGTGGTTCCTGTTTTTGGCATACTCACACCTGCAAGCGTTGCTCTGGGGGATAAATGCTCCTCCACTGGTGCCCACAGGCAAGGGGACTGGATGGAACTATGGAACTTGTCTTAGTTTTCTTAGTGATCAGTAAGTTCCTCTTTGGGCTAGAATTAGTACTAATTTTTCTTTCTCTTGTAGCAACAAACAAGATTTGTGATGAAATGGAGCCTGGAACAAACTCTTTTCGAGTAGAATTTCCTGATTTTTCAGGCAAGGGGACTGGATGGAACTATGGAACTTGTCTTAGTTTTCTTAGTGATCAGTAAGTTCCTCTTTGGGCTAGAATTAGTACTAATTTTTCTTTCTCTTGTAGCAACAAACAAGATTTGTGATGAAATGGAGCCTGGAACAAACTCTTTTCGAGTAGAATTTCCTGATTTTTCCAGCACAATTCTGCAGAAACTGAACCAGCAGCGCCAGCAAGGACAATTATGTGATGTTTCCATTGTTGTCCAAGGCCACATTTTCCGGGCACACAAAGCTGTTCTTGCTGCCAGTTCACCCTACTTTTGTGACCAGGTACTCCTGAAAAACAGCAGGAGAATTGTTTTACCTGATGTGATGAACCCAAGAGTATTCGAGAACATTCTCTTATCTAGTTATACGGGACGTCTAGTAATGCCTGCTCCAGAAATTGTTAGTTACTTAACAGCAGCAAGCTTCCTCCAGATGTGGCATGTGGTAGACAAATGCACTGAGGTTTTAGAGGGAAATCCTACAGTACTCTGTCAGAAGCTAAATCATGGCAGTGACCACCAGTCTCCAAGTAGTAGTAGTTACAATGGCCTGGTAGAGAGCTTTGAGCTGGGCTCTGGGGGCCATGCTGATTTCCCCAAAGCCCAGGAACTAAGGGATGGAGAGAATGAAGAGGAGAGCACCAAAGACGAGCTGTCATCTCAGCTCACTGAGCAGGAATACCTTCCCAGCAACTCGTCTACAGAGCATGACCGGCTGAGCACGGAAATGGCGAGCCAGGATGGGGAGGAGGGGGCCAGCGACAGTGCCGAGTTCCACTACACCCGGCCCATGTACAGCAAGCCCAGCATAATGGCTCACAAACGCTGGATCCACGTGAAGCCCGAGCGCTTTGAACAGGCATGTGAGGGCATGGATGTGCACGCAACCTACGACGAGCACCAGGTCACTGAGTCCATCAATACCATGCAGACGGAGCACTCGGTCCAGCCTTCGGGAGTAGAGGAGGACTTTCACATCGGGGAGAAAAAAGTGGAAGCGGAGTTTGACGAACAGGCTGATGAAAGCAATTATGACGAGCAGGTGGATTTCTATGGCTCCTCCATGGAAGAGTTTTCCGGAGAGAGGTCAGATGGGAATCTCATTGGGCACAGACAGGAGGCTGCCCTAGCGTCCGGCTACAGTGAGAATATCGAAATGGTAACAGGGATTAAAGAAGAAGCTTCCCATTTAGGATTCTCAGCCACCGACAAGCTGTATCCTTGTCAGTGTGGGAAAAGTTTCACTCACAAGAGTCAGAGAGATCGACACATGAGCATGCACCTCGGTCTTCGGCCTTATGGCTGTGGTGTCTGTGGTAAGAAATTCAAAATGAAGCACCATCTCGTGGGCCACATGAAAATTCATACAGGCATCAAGCCGTATGAGTGTAATATCTGTGCAAAGAGATTTATGTGGAGGGACAGTTTCCACAGGCATGTGACTTCTTGTACCAAGTCCTACGAAGCTGCAAAGGCTGAGCAGAATACGACTGAGGCTAACTAAAAATAGGATCTGGCCCTTGAGTGGCAGGCACAAAAATAAACTATGGTAATTATGCAAATCTGGGCACAGATGATGCGTGCTACTTGCTATTATGAGAGAAGCTTAAAAAAAATGGAAGATATTTCTGAAAGACCAGCTCTAAGTAGGCCAATTTAAAAATCTAATTCCTCAAATTTGTATGTTCCTGTCCAGGCCTGGAGTGGGTAACGGGGAGAAGTTAACCCACCTCCCAGCTGGCGAGGTAAAACTTCAGGCCCGTTGTTGTGATTGAGGCAGGTGGACTTGGTGATAGAGACACCTGCGCTTGGAACTGGACTCCAGCCTACCAGTTCTGTTTCAGGTGGCAGCAGATTTTGATCACTTATTACAAGGTCATGTTGGGATTTTATTTAGCTCTCACCATAGATAACTTAGGTAACATGGATTTGTTTTGGTAGCTGCCTCACTGAGTGAAATGCTACTTAATGTAAAAGCTACAGATAATGTGATTCCTAGGATGCAAAAGTGACTAACAGAGCCCTCTTCTCTGGTTTTATTCTCTCTAAAGGGTATTTTAACTATGGAGATGCTAAGAGGGTGACGTTCTAAGTATGAAACAACGTACGGTACAAGCTTCAATTTCTGTTCAGATGCCGCTCTCACAATGTGTTTCAGACTCTTGATAAGGCAAAGTTTTGTATTTTAGTACTAACATTTAGTTTGGACGATTGTATCTAATTGTAATTCTCTAGGGTGCCAGAGATAGGTATTTCTAATTGGTTTGCTGTCCCAAATCCTGTTTAATTATAGCATCCACACAGTGGGATCTGCTCTGCGGCTAGTAGGCGTCTAGCCTGCTTTGACTCTGACCGTGGTACCATTGGCTACTGAGCCATTTCTCTCTCAGATTATGATGCTTCCTGAGGAGGTCAGTTAGTGACCACAGTTAGTGGGAATGAGCCAGAAGTCATGGCTGAGAGTTCCCTGTGCGTGGAAGCTTATGGAGGGCTACAGTGACACTCCCAGCTATCAGCAAGAGTTGCTGAGTAGCGGACTTTTGGGCGGCAGAGAAAAACAAGCAAGAGGAGTCTTGAAAATACACTGGTGGGGGAGGTAGTCTTAGAGGGGCACACTGAGCTAATGCTGCCATTCTTTAGGAGTGCTGAAAGGTGTTTTCAAAGGGGGAAAGAAGGAATCCTAATTTTAGAAGGTAGTCTCCAGATTCATGTTCCCAAATTCTAGGTAAAGCTGCATAAATTTACAAGTCTACATAGCTGTACGCACCAGAAGCCAGCAAGAAAAGCTGCTGTTCTTGGACCTTTTCTGCAGCTCGGGCAGATGTTTTAGGTTAAAAAGGAAGCCTCCATTCAGAATGCTTTCAGGCTGTGTCAGATACCTGAAGGCCTCACCAGGGTAGGACAGGGTGCTACGATTATGTCAGCTCTTCCACAAATTACTGGTCTTTTACTTCTAAGTGGAAACTTTTTTCCTTAAAATAAAAATAACTTTTCCTGGATTTGAGGTAAAATTTTGTTTTAAAAGTTTGGCTTTGCTCTAATATGGTGCACATTGCTGGCAATGCCCCCCCCCACCCCAAGCTCCAACCACAAAGGCATTGACTTGTTGAACGTTGTCTGGAAAGGGGAAAGAAAGTACTTATCTACCAGTTAACTCTTGTAATCAACATTACAAAACAGGGATCTGTTCATTAACACTGTATCATTCTCGATATATAAAAAGCACTTTGTATTTAAAACTTTATTATAAATATATATATATTGATTTTTTTAACGTAGAAACTAGATATTACCTCTTGGTTGTTTGCCACATTAATATTCTCTGTGTCAAAACTTCACAGTTACAGTCCTTTCTCTGCATACCTGACAGATGTGTGTAGAGGTGACTGTGCCAGCAGAGTTCAATTGCTCCTTCTCTTCTTTTTTTTTTTTTTTTTTTTTTTTTTGGTGTTAGAAGCCAGTGGGTTTTAGGGATGATCCTAGCCATTATGTGTGAGAAGAAATTGTTTTTTTATTCCTACTGATTTAGTACCAAGGCAGTGAAGCCATTTTGTTCTGCCAAAAGCTGATCACCCTCTCCCGTGGTGTTAGCAGATCATTTTCTAATGATTTGGAAGGTTTGGTGTGCTGTTTCCCATTAAAGATTGTATTCAAATGAGCATTGGGGCATTTTGGGAGAAGAGTCTGAGAGGTAAAATAAAAATATTCCAGAAAAATCATGGTTCTTCAGTTATGCTGAAATTAGCACAGCACCTTTGTTACGAGTAATGTTAAAGAACTCTCGTTCAGCCAGGAGTGGTGGGCAGTCCTTGGGTGACAATTTGGGAAGTAGTCAGTTGTGCTGGGACTTATCTCATGTGTTGCGAAGAAAGGTGTCTTTTATTGAAATCCTTAGATGTACATCAGCTAAGTATAGAATTTAAAGTGTAAGTTCCTCACATCTGCTGTTTTAAGTTGTTTATGGTAGTTGGGGTTTCCTTTAAAATTCGGGTTGCTAGTTGGGTCAGCCAGACCCTGCAAGGTGGTTGGGCATCTGAAATGCTGGCCATGTTCAGAGAGGTGGGGGAAAGAGATTGCCTTAGTTTGGATAGTGAAAGTGAATTTTTATAAACTTTGCTTTATAGGATTAGGAGATCATACTGGATTACTACCTTTTTTCTCCTACCCACTCTGGGTTGGATAGTCTCTCTCTGTAGCCTCAGTACAGCTTTAGAAAATCTTTATCCTTCCAAATGAGTTTGGATAGTTGTGGGTAACATTTTCCAAACAGTCTTTCAGGGATCGTGTTAATGGCCTACAACCAAGTATTTGTCCCCTACTTTGAGTCTTAACTGTGGTTCTTCTCCAATCCCAGTGGGAAAGGGCTTCAAAGCACCACCCGTGGTATTTAATATGAGTATTTATGCCATGCCTTTAATTTTAGATCTACACATTACAGCAATCCACTTGGTCAAGTAGGGATCACTGTCTAAGGAAGGACTGGTGTAGCCTTTCCTCACGTGTGTTGAGGGTTACCCTCAGGCTCTCCCGGGCCGCAGCCTGTTGATTCTGATTTCCTCTAATCCCTTCTGCAGGCCACGACTTTCAAAGAGTCTGCCCAAAAGGGTCTTCTCCATTCTAGTGACCATTTGCTGAGCTAAACTGACCCGGCGCTGGCTTCTGGCTGTTTGGGAGAGCTGCTTAGTCTCAGTGACCTCTTCCTGTGGAGGCACGAGGCGGGCGCATCTGCATATGCTGCCCAAGTGACATGGCGGCGGAGCAGAGGTGGCCCGGTTTGTCCTGGGGACGTGAGGGTGGGGGGGCTCCACAGGTGTTTGTCTTTGTGAACGTCTCATTTAGGGATGCTGGAAACCATGCAGCGTATTTGCCCCCTTCCCCAGCCCCCGTCTGCCACACTAATGTTGTGATTTAATTGCTTTCATGGGTCACTAACTTTGTTGAGTAAAACCAGGGTCTGTTTGTTTGGGTTTTTTCTTTGCTACTTATATATTTAAAGGTACATGTTTCTTATTTCTGATCTCTACTGATAGTGCCCAATGGGAAGATGCTGGAACACATTTTGCAAATGTGACCTTTTTTTTTTTTTTTTTTTAATGTTGCTTGAAGCCTGTGTCATAATGTCAGTTGCTGCTGCCTTCTTTCCTTTTATGAGGTTCCCAATGTTTCTTCCAGAAAATTACTTTATTTATGCAAGTCAGGTGACTCTTAGGCCACAAAACCATTTGATGATAAACAGATTATCATTAGGTGCATATCTTATTGATATTTTGTGAAATGTTATGCCTGTGTTGCAAAAGTTGAATAGTTTTGTCTTTATATATTGCTGTCTTCAGTGTACAGCATGGTTTTACTTAATTGAATGTTACTGTTTAATATTTTCTTCTTATAGAAGAGACCATGCCCTTTTGTATGACATGTTTTAATAAATGTTATCCGTCAACTTTGTAAAAGTTTTGTTTTTCACTCTGGTTATATGACCGCATGTCTTTGTTTTCATCCTGGCTTTTGCCCCCTGAAAATAAAGGTTACGTTGTAGCCTTTTGAGAAGTAAGTGCCGAATGGATAGTCTGACCAAATGAGTAGTGAGTGAGCATTTGCCTGTCAGGAATTTATGATTATCCCGTTTTCACCCCCCGCCAGCTCCATCCAGGGTCTAGGCATGCTAGGTATTCTGTTGGCTCCTCAGATCCCCTCATGCTGTGCTTCGCTCTGGACGCTGGCCTCGGCAGGCCTGCCCTGCCTTCTGGTCAGGGTACCCCAGAGATAATCTGGAAGGAGCCTGGTGGATTAGAGGAGAGGTTGGCGAATTCCCTCCCCTGGCTCCTTCCTGCCAGGTGTGGGTTGACGGGTGGTCGGGCTCTGCCTGAGGCCACAGCTCCTGTCAGACAGCTGGAGGGTTCGGTGACCACACCCTCTCCTTGGCCAGCCCTCGAGAGCTGCACGGTCCTCACAGACGTTCCCTAACCCTGCCCACGCCCTTTATAAACAGCGCGTGTGTGAAACGCGTGAAACGCGGGCACCGCAGCGGAGTGTGCCTCTGTTTCACACCAGGACCGCGGCCGATTCTGTAGGTGCCCTCGCCCCGCGCAGGAGCCTGTTGTGCCTGAGAGGAAGTGCACCTGTTACGGCGGAACATGGCTGCACAGCGGAGCTGGGTTCACGGCTGTGACCCTTGGAGATGCTTCTTTTCACTGCTCTGTAATGCCCCATGCTCTAGTGGGGTCTCTCCCTCACCTCACTGTGCCTTCCCGCACTCATCCCCGCCCCCCGAAAAAACCCTAAAGAAACAGCCCCCATGCTCTTTAAAAGTGCTGCAGGCACTGAGGGGGCCCACGTATTTCCTAACAACAGCTCATTACCAGAGACACTGCTTGTTTTAGACCAAACTTAACCGTCTTCCCACACAAACCTTCTGTTACCACTGTTTGTTGTGAGGTTTCTTTTCCCCTCCCCATTGCTGATTTTAAAGCCAACTGCAGATTGCCTCAGCTAGCTCAGCCATTCTCTGTGTGGGAAGAAGTCCAGAAGAACCATTTCTAGACCTTTCTGCGGTGGGGCCTGTCGGGGCTGACCAAGGGCAGACAGCTCAGGCCCTGCGGCATGGTGACCCCCCTGACCCCTGCTGGGGCCCCGGGTTACCGGCAGCCCCAGCCCACCTGGGGAGCAGGCTTCCTCACACGGCTCCCGCAGGGGCGGAGACCTCTGGGGTGTGAAGATGAGAAGCGCTGTGTTCCTTATCAGGAGAAAGCAAAAGATGGAAGTGGCTCGTTTGTATTTGGGAACAGAAGGGGGGTGGGATGTGAGGGGTATAACCCAGATGGAGCATGTAACACCTGTGCAGTTTATTTAGATTTCCTCAGAGTCAATTCAGGGACTGCTTCCCACCAAACCACCGGAGTGTTCCCTGAGACAGTCTCCATGCCCGGGCATCTTGGAGGGTACACAGCTCTAGAACTTGCCCACAGTCAATGGACCCGCTAGCAGGTCAGCCACAGGAGATGAGGTAAGCTTCAGCTTGATGTAACAGTCATATATGATTTGGTAAATGATTTTAAATATGATCTTTCTCCGTGCAGAAAGTCTCACTGTGCCCTTCCATCTCTATCTTATGTTCTTTGTAAGAAAACTCGGTCAGCACTCTGTTCAGAGATCAGTGAATGGAGATGGGCAAGGATGGCTTTTTTTTTTTTTTTTCCTCCCCTTAATGAGAAACCAGAGGGGACTGAGAGTGGGGAAGGAAGGCTCAGTCTTAACTCTGAACTGGTCTGACTGGTTTGAATCAAAACCAAGTAATGTGCTTTTATAATCTACCACTTTCTTGTGGCCTGCTGCAGTTACAGAAGAGTCACAGTGTCCTTTGAGAGAGTATGTGGACACTAGAAAAACAAGGTAATTCATAAACAGTATTGTAGGTAAATATACATTATAAAAAATAGCGGCATTATACTTAGACTCTAATGACTATGAGTTCTGTTTTTTTCTTCCTCATTCCAAAATAAGAAACCAGTACTGAAGCCATTAAATGTATTTATAACTTAATAAGATACTAGTTACTCCCCCAGAGTATACTGGTCTGCCTAATGTAACAGCTAACCTTTATTAATGGAAGCCAAGGAGTGCTTCTAGAACTGCTCCTCTCTTTTTAATTTGGGGGTCAGCAGTGCTGTGATAAAACCTGACTTGTTAGGGTTCTCTGAAAAGACCCTCATCTGCGTGACCCTCTACTCCGTGATGGGCGGATGCCAAATCAGCAAATGCTGCTCAGATTCCTGCAGGGTCTGGCTGTGTCGGAACTGTAGGCTTTAAAATGACAGCAGTGACCTTGAACCAAACTAAAAGAATACATTTTTACTTTATTTAGTGTCTCATAATGTGGGAAGTATGGTTTATCTTCTCAAACTATGAAGATACAGAGAATCTTCTTGGAGATATTTTTTGTTGCAGTTCTGTGTATTTATTGGGCACTGAACGTCCACTCAAGCCACTGAACACTATACCTACTTTAACGGGTGTGAGGAGAATTGGGATTACAGCCTAAAAATAATAGTTCTAAGTGAAGATTCATTGCACACTTCATATGTGCTAAGTATTTAACTTGTATGAACTCATTTATTCCTCCTAACAGTCCCGTTGAGGTAGAATTTTATTCCAGGCCACTCCATGTAGCAGGAAAGAATGACCACTTCCTATTCTGTTGGACAGATGGGTTTTTTCTCCCTGAAGGAAACCTTTTTCTAAACCCCACTCCCGGGACAGCAGGCTGTCTGTGTCTGAGGGTGAGATTCAGAAAGTCTCAGTGAGTTGTCCCCCTCCACGGCAGGACACTGGGCACGGCTTCTGATGCTGGGGAGCATGCACCTGGGCTGGATTATCCTTCCAGTGCCCTTAGGTGGGGGGGTCACTCTCCCAGTACTACTCAGGCTTTCTCACTTTGCTGTCTTTGGAGAAACAGACACTCTGCAGTGAGTGTGCCCGGTCTGGCAGCAGCAGCTAACCCTACCTGAGTATCTTGGGCTCGGCAAGTACAGGTAGAAATTAACCCCAGGAATGGGGAGAGTCCAGTTCTTTCTGAGCTGGTAGAAGAGTTCTGTCAAAGCTCAGTCCACAGAATGGGCAGGGAAAAGGAGCATGACCCCACCCCCACTCCCCTCTGACCAGAGCAACTTTCATTTCACGTGGTCAAGCCGACCAACTCCACGCTCCATAGAGCTCTCATTTGCCCAGAGCCCACTCCGTTCCACACTGCTCTAAGCACTTTCCATGGATCCGCTCTTCACTCTGACACCAACCCTGCAAGGTAGGTGCTGTTGCCATCCCCGTCTATCAGGGTGCTGACAGCAGAGCCAGGATTCAAACCCAGGCTGCCCTAGAGCCCTGGGCTCCACTGAGCTTAAATGTGCTCTTTCTGTCTGGTGACTGCCTGCCCAAGGGTCATTTCCGATCATCCAGAGGAAATCCACTCTGCTGGCTAGTGCCCCAGGTGTTAATTTTGAACAGAAATAATCTAAAGAAGGGTTCTGAAGGCTAAGGGCTTCTCTGGGCTCCCCCCCTCCCCCGACCACTGCCCTGGTGCTAATCTCCAGGAGATTCTGGGTTTCGCCACCTGTAGCACCTGCTTATCTCTCGTTGCCCCACCCTGTTCTTCCACTCCTTCACGACAGTCTCCACTCATAACATAGTCTCCTGCCATTTGACTGCCCCCAAACTCTCCTTCCTACGCAGCCCTATTCCCGTCGCCTCCCATGATCCACTGGTGGCATCTTCACTCAGCTTGGCACCCAAGGCCCCGGTTTAACAGTAGCCTACTTGTCCATTCTTATCTGCCGAGCCCCATTTGGGCTCTGGCTGCTCTCCCCGTTCTTCTCTTCATCCTTGCATGGATGATTTTCCCTGCCTTGAATACTCATCCTTCTTTTTTCCATCCACAATTGCCTAACCTTTGTCCTCCCGGAAAACTTGATTTTTCCAGGTTCCGCAAAACTCATCTCTGTGGTGCCTTCCCTGAGCACCCCTGCAAATTGTTCACACCACTCAGTGATTCCGTGTCCCTTTGAACTTGGTTCTGCTGCAGCGTTTGTCACTGTATTGTGGTTTCTTATGTACTATCCATCCTTTACATGCACTTGTGCCCCCTGCTAAACAATGAGCTCCTCAGAAACAGGAACTATGTCTTAATTGTCTCCGAGTGGCTGTTCCTGGCACAGTCCTGTTCCTGGCACGGTCGAGAGATACTGCTGAATTTAAAAGATAATTATCAATGCAAAGTCATTGGTCAGTCAGTATCCACCAGTTAAAGCCATGGACTTTGTGCTTCATCGGAGACCTTTCTTAGGAAGCATGGGCACCCAGCAATCCTGCAGGGCCCTCTTCCAATAAATGCCACCTTAGTGTCCCTCAAATTGCCTGTTACCTGAGAATTCTGAGATAAGTTCAGATCCTCTTTTCTAACCCAAGGGAAAGATTTTATATCTGAGCAGCCACTGAACTATAATACCGGACACGGGTTTATTTCAGTAGAGTCGGGCAGAAGAGGACACTGGGACTTACCAAACAATGATTTCTGGTAGAGAACAGTCAGTGTCTGGCTCAAACCAGAATGTCAGGAACTTAGAGTTGACAACTTGCTTTGGAACCAGAATAAACTGAATCATCACACTCCTTGTTAAATATACCAGCCCCAGAGTGAAGAAAAAGTGACTAATTTTTGTTGTTGTTGTTAATTTCTGCTGAGAAGCTTGTTCTAGAAGAGGGCATATTTTCAGTGAAATTTTGGCACAATCTGAAACAGATGGTTACATTTTATTTGGTGCTTCATCTAATACTAAAATTTGTGGCAATTGATTAAGGACCAAAAGTTGCTTTTGGACAATATTCAAATTCTGATTGTGCTGATGTGAGCTTTAAGGAACAGTAGAATGTTACAGTCAAGAAACACAGAATCTGGGCTAGGCAACTGAGGGGATTATATGCAATAAAGACAGTTTGTTTCGGGTGAATTGGCTCCAAGGGAGCATGGCGTGAGACTTTTCTGGCCATCTGAAAGTAGAAAGGGCAGCAGTGAGCTTGTGACTCTCGCCAGAAGCTCTGCCAAGAAGGTGTCAAAGAGTTCTGCTGGAAGTGTTTTCAAAAGCATCTTAGGCTAAATGCCTCTAATCTTTTCAAGTAGAAGGATCGTTTCTGAATATTAGAAAATTTTGCAGAACCCAACACACACAATAACAGTTGATCAAGAAAAATTCAAAATTTGAACACTACTATGACTTCAGTAATACTTAAATGCATTTATATTTTTTCTTTCATTCTTTTTAGAGTGGGAATGGGGAGGGGCAGGGAGCAGCAGAGGGAGAGGGAGAGAGAATCTTTTTTTAAAGATTTTATTTTAGAGCTCAAGAGAGCAGTAGGGAGGAGCAGAGGGAGAGGACAAGCAGACTCCACACTGAGTGTGGAGCCTGATGTGCGTGGGGTTCGATCTCAGGACCCTGAGATCATTACCTGAAATCAAGGGTCGGATACTAAACCAACTGAGCTACCCAGGTGCCCTTATATTTATTCTTTAAAAAGCGTAGTTGAATGGCATCAGTACGAATATGTGGGAGATCTCAAAAGGACCTTTATATCCTTCCAGGGTCTATCCTTTGGTTCACTCACTCATTTATTTACCAAATATTTATGGACCACCATCTTTGGCCCTGGCCTGGGACTTCAGAAGCTGATTTTCTTGTCTTCAGACGTTGTGAAAAGCACTCCAGGAGACAAAGAAATGGACGTATCAGAATAGGTCCTTTGTAGTCTATGTCACATAATCGACTAAACCTTATGTATCCAGACATGTACGTAAGATTTAACCATCAACTTTAAGAGAACACTTGTCAAAGAAACCTAACTGTGGATGCTAACTGTGTCACTCTTCGCTGTGGATATGGGGTGAGCCACTGAACTTAATTTATGTACGGGCCAAAACCCAAGTTCCAGCCATTTCCTATAATAGCTGTATAGCTACCTTCAATTTCACCTGCTTTCCTGGGTTTCTAGTTAACTCCTCACTGTCATCTCAAGGGCGAAAGGGAGTAAAACTTCCCCAATTGACTCCTATTTCTGCCTCCCAGGATTTTCCCATTCCCCCTTTTTGAGCAGAATCCTTTTCTCATAATTTGCCCACCATAGGTCATCACAACTGAATTCACAAGGACAATATGGAAGCTATGGAATAAACCAGTAACAAGTCTTTCAAGAGTACACTGTCTAGTAGACAGAGTCATACTTTAAATTAAAAAAGATACTACTAGGTGCTGGACATATAGCAATAAATAAAACATAAAAAATCCCTGGTCTAGAGTTCCCATTCTAGAGGCAGATAAGACTGGTGTCACTAACAGACTCACACCGGGACAGAATGACCAGGGACATGCGGGAGGCCTTCCTAGTGCCAGCAGCCCCTGAGCAGAGATGGGTGGGATTTTGATCTGCTGAGCTGTGAATGGGAGTGAGGAAGAGGCAACCTGCCCAGAGGGGAAAGTATGAAGAAGGGCATGGAGGTGAAGAAGTGTGAGAGGTAGCTTGGGCAGCCAAGTTGTTCCTATGGTAATGGATGTCAACTACAGCACACTGAGTGTACGCCAGGCTCTGTGCTATGTTCTCTACCTGTACTATCTCCTTAGATCTTTACTATAGCCCAGCAATTCTAGACTAGGTCATCGGACTCTGGAGCCCAAGATCGTGGCAGTTATACGATGTTGGTGCCCAAGGTCATGAAGGGCCATAGATCCCAGGCTAAGGAGTGTGAATTTGATTTCATAGGCAATGATCAGAGCTGTCAGGAACATTAACCCAATGGAATGAGACATGACCTAGAACATGGTGTTTGTGCTGCATTCCCTATGTGGGCCGAGTGATAGATAATAGGCTTGCCATTGTGGTCTCCTGGGTGTGGAACAAGTGCCTGGAGGGAGGAGCCACCACAAGCTCAGGTAGGCCAAGCTCAGTGTCAGGAATGGAATGGGGCAAGCTGTACTTGTAGCCTAATCGGGGGCTATTGTTAACCTAGATGGGGCTATCAGAACAAGAACCATGGAGGTTCCTTCTGAACTTGGTTTTCTTCCACGGGATTTTTGCCTCCGCACTGATCATGTACCCTCCAGTCATGCGTGCCAGCCAAATTCCTTTAATGTAATTGAGAAATGTCCTTAAGAATGGGCAGCACTGGGGCGCCTGGGTGGCTCAGTGGGTTAAAGCCTCTGCCTTCGGCTCGGGTCATGATCCCAGGGTCCTGGGATAGAGCCCCGCATCGGGCTCTCTGCTCGGTGGGGAACCTGCTTCCTTCTCTCTCTCTGCCTGCCTCTCTGCCTACTTGTGATCTCTGTCTGTCAAATAAATAAATAAAATCTTAAAAAAAAAAAAAAGAAAAGAAAAGAATGGGCAGCACTCAGGCTCCTCTCCGCAGAGGTCATGAGGGGAATCTCAGTCTATCCCCACACGCACTCCAATTCTTTACTCCAATTCTTTACATCCAATTCTTTAATGACTGGAAGGTAGCCATCACCACCCCTGTCCTATTTATCTCTCACCTAGATTGTTGGACCAGCCTGGTCTCCTCACTCCACCTCCACCTACACACACCTGTCAGCCTCAGTCTTCCATCTTCTCCCCAAGCTGTTCTAAAACCCCCAACTCCCGCCAAAGTAGGCCCCAACTCTCCAGACCATAGGCTTAGACTTCCTTTCTGGTTTGTTTCCACTGTTCCTCCAACCTACCTATTCTATTCTCCAGCCAAATCCCATTTTCCTTGAACTTGCCCTCAACTTCCTGTAACCAAGGGCATTATTAATGCTCCCTTTCCTCCTGGCCAGGATAGAGCCCATTTCGAAGGCCACCTACTCTAAGAAGATTTCACTATCCTACCCAGTTCCGTCTGTGCCCAGTTGTGTCACTCACGCAGGCATCATTTGTATGCACCTTGCTAAGCTCTGCGAGGACCAGCAAGTATAAACACCTTGTACCTGTGTCTATGCCATTTCTGTGTTCCTTACAGCATAGGGCCTGGCTCCCAAAGAGCTTGTGCAGGTGAAGTCAGAACGGTCTCCTGTGTCTTTAGGAAGGCTTGAGTAGGACCGTAGCAAGGTAAGAGACTGGGGAGACCAAATACTCAGAAAAGAAGACATCAGTTCCTGTTCTGGTGAGAGCTGAAAACGTATGACACTGTACCATCACTGATTGTATTCCCTCTTGTAACCCTCAGTCACCTAGCAAATGCAGCTTTTTCTATAACCAGGCACCTGCAAGCCCAGAACCACTGCAGAAATGACTGGGTGTTGAAGGTCGGCTTTATCACAGTCCAGTTGCTCCCCTCTTCTTTACTGAGTGTACTGACTCACTGACAGGACCCTGCTGCATCTCCACGAGCCCCTGAGCAGCTGTCAGCCTGGTGCCTGGAATCAGGAGCCGAGCGCGGGTCTCAAACCAGGTCAAGTACAACAGTCACACCCACAGTCGAGCTGCTTCTGCGCCTCCCGATCCCTCCACCTCTGCAAATGGAAGCTGACGATAATTCAGCTGTATTCGCTTTTTGAACTTAGAAAAATGACTAGCTTGGCTCATTTTAAAAACACAGTTTCTTCCTTGTCCTTTGAGTAATCTTATCAGAGTCACAAACTGCTGCTTTCAGCAGCAAAGACACCCCCCGCCCCACCGCCTTGAGCAGGATGAAAGTCAACTTGCTCTTCCATGGAATGCCTGGGAGGCACCTTGTCCTGTGATCAGAGTGGCACTGGGGGGATTCTGCGTGGTGCATGGGCGGTCTCAGTCTGTGTGGGAGCTCCTCCCCAGACAGACCCTGTCAGCTCCAGGCGAAACTGTGACATGTTTTCTCCAGGCAATAGCTGCGCCTTCTAGCAGCCCCTGACCCCTGGCCCCCATTAGGGGTCATGATACAGAATGCTTGCAGACAGTGATCAAGGAAGACTCCGGATGAGCTCCTCTCCTGTGCCAGGAAAGGAGCACCTCCTCCTGGTAGATTTCAGTGACCCCTGCGGACATAAGCGAGCTGGGCTGGGCGTGCTAGTCTTTTCATGGTTCTGTGACTAGTTTAAACTTACAAAAATGTACACAAATTATTTGCATTATCATTGTGTGATTCCGTCCTGGACCTCAGGATTTCCTGCTGGCCACATGCACTTTTTTTGTGCAACTGAAGTGTGAGTGAGCATAAAGGAGCACAGATGATAATGCATGGCTCAGTGAATTTTCACCAAATGAATATACCCATGTTGCCAATAACCCAATCAAAACACCCGGGGCTCAAAATTCCCTTCATCCCTCTTTCCAGAGTAACCTATCCTGACCTAGCAGTAGCCCCATTTTTCGGCCTGTTTTTGAGCTTTATATAAATGGGGTCATCTAGTACGTACGCTAGTGGTTTCTTTAGCCCGGTGTTGTGTTTCTGAGCTTTGTCCATGTGGTTGTGTATGATTATAGTTCTCCATACTCCATTCATTTGCTCTGAAAATTGCAGCTCAGACTCCATCTGAGTCCCATAGTCTGCAGCAGACCGTTTCAGCTATGTGTGTCACACATAACCTTCATCTGCTAGAAACCGTGTTCCCAGCTAGAGGAATGTGACACAGACAAGGGAGATGATGGGTATTTGGAGAGATTCCTGGGTCCACAATATGGCTTGAACTCTTTTGGGCAAAGGAGGGGCCCTACTTGCCCTTTTACCTCCAACTCTTCCTCCTAAGTTTCTGGGTCTCCCAGTTTAGGGGGCCATGGTCAGGCTGGCTTTGGAGTGTGGCTGAGAATTCAAGACGGCCTTTCTCCTAAACTGGGAGAGGCACCTAGAGGTTGAGGCAGTAGCAAAACTTAATGAAGAGCTCCACGCAATTTATTGAAGTGGTTGGCTGTCCCGTGGATGGGTTTCTAGAACACATCATTGGTTGTTGTAGGGGACCAGGGACACTCCTTTCAAACAGGAGAGGGAGCAGCATCAGCTACCCACCACTCTTAGCACCTGGGGCATGGCTGCTGCTCACTTCTCAGAGGTAAATTGCCTGTTTTTCAGCTTTCTGCAGAAAGGCAGGGTGAGCAGCTGTTCCAAGAGGAGGCTGGAATGAGGACTCTGGAGGGCCCGCGTAGCAGGGGGCGGTTTGCCTCCAGGCAGGGCGGCTGGACTGCTGCCCACTCAGGAGGACTCTGAGAATCTGTGCTTTCTGGTTCGGAGCCATCTCACCCTAGTGGGAGCCAGCTGGAGCCCGACCTCTTTTTGTCCTAACTTGGTTCCTTGTTTTAAAACATTTATTGAGCACTTGCCTCGGGCCCAGCTTGGTGCTAGGTGCAGGAACTACGGTGAGAAACAAGACAGGGTCCCTGCACTTGAGTCACAGGAAGCCCCCGACAACAGGAATTGCTGGGGACTTCTAAGAATTGCAAGAGAGCAAGACAAGTCTCTGTCGTGAACCTGCTTATGCCCAGCAGAGGAGCCAGCGGATGCTCCGGGCTCAGTGCGATAGCTCCCCGGTCGCCAGATGGAGTCGAGAAGCCTCAGCCGGAAAATAAGATGCATCCTAACAAACCCCAATACAGACACATGAGCTACTGGGTTTTGGGTGTTTATCACACGCAAGGCACTTTGTACGAGCGTCACGATCGTGATCTCATTGTACTGCTGCCAACAAGCCTTTGGGGCCAGAACACTCATTCTCTCCTTTATACAGGTGAGGAGACAAGTTCAGAGAGCTTGCCCTCTTCCCCCTTGTTCAGTGAGTTTTAACCATAGGCACTGTGTCCTTAATTTATTGCTTGACCAGAAATGGAGGCACTCCTACCTAACGAGACATCAGGCCTACAAGGCCTGCCTAAGAATCCAAAGTAGAGGAGCACGTCCCAACTTTGTCAAAACTCTGGGATTCCAAGGGTAAAAAATGAGAAGCTTAAAGGAAGAAGAGAATGGGCAGAGGTTACTCACTTATCTGAGTGTCGTGTGAGTACCGAGAACAGGTTAAAAAAAAAAAAAAAAAAAAGGAAGTATTGCAGTATAAATTGTCAGCTAAGCCCAGCTTCCACATTGGGAAACAGCGCAGGTGCCTTGGCTCCAGCCGGGAGAAGGATCAGGGCAGAAATGTTGAGAATCTCTGTGGGTGAGGGAGTACCCTGGACAAATTTAACCCACTGACTAGTCCGGCCATGAATGCCAAGGTTGCTGGATGTTCTGAAAGGCTACTTATTTTCAGAGAGGAGAAAGACTGCTTACAAACCAGGTCATCAGAAATAAAGAAAAGGGGGCGCCTGGGTGGCTCAGTGGGTTAAAGCCTCTGCCTTCAGCTCAGGTCATGGTCCTAGGGTCCCTGGATCGAGCCCCGCATCAGGCTTTTTGCTCAGCGGGGAGCCTGCTTCCTCTCTCTCTGCCTACTTCTGCTTCTGATCTCTGTCAAATAAGTAAATAAATAAAATCTTTATTTTAAGTAAGTAAATAAAATCTTTAAAAGAAAGAAGGAAAAAAGAAAAAAGAAAGAAAGGGCCAGGATAGCACCAACTTCTGGAGTCTTGACTGACAAGAAAGGCATCATCCCCTTTGAACAGAGACTTTTCTTAGGGGCATGAGAGTGGGAGGGAGGGAGGGAGCAGATGAGTTGAAGAGTTTTTCTCTTTAAGTGGCCAGAGGCAAAGATTCCAAGGAGCTAAGCTACCTGATGAAAGGGGAGCCAAGAATGACAGTGTCCAGTGAGGGGAAGGGAGGGGAGATGAGGAGGAGGTGTGGGGGAGACAAAGCCAGGGTGCATCTCCATGCTGGGTTCCCCCTTGCACTGCTGCCATTGGTTCAGTCCCTCCTATGTTACAGCTCCTACTGACTCAGCACCCACCAAGGATGAGGCTCTGAGAACCACTTTTCCTCATTTCATGGGGTTCTCATCACCATCCGGAGCAGGTACTATCACCATGAGAAAACCGAGGTTCGTAGAGTCTGATTATCCTCATGGAGTTTTTTTGGTTTTGGGGGGCTTTTTTTTTTTGTTTTAGTTTTTTGTTTTTTACCATGGGACCAACTTTGGAAACATGATGAAAGAAGCACTGAATGTGAAAACAAAGTCAGCCCAGTTCGAGGGATGGACAGGGATGGACAGAGCTGAGACTAGGGGACAGAGGGTACATAGGAGCTAGTGATCCTGGAGGAGCCCAGCAGAAGAGGACTGATCAGAGCAGGGCAGATGCACGGGGTTCAGGCAAGCCCCCAGGTCAATGTCAGCAGGGAGGAAGAAGATCAAGTTCAGGAAGGCAGGTGATGGTGCCATGGGCCCCCGCTCACCCTGCAGTGGGGAGAATCCTCTTGTTTGACATTGGGGCTGAGAACTTCAAATTTCAAACTAGTACCAGACTCTCTCACGGAGTGATGTATGGTCTTCTCCCCTTTTCCCTTCCCTGTTTGTTTCTTCCATCGCCCTTCTCCCCATCTAACAATTCATACACTTCGTTAGCTTATGCCCCTCTCTCCCTGGCCATTCCTGAGAGGTGGGGATTTCTTCCCCCTGTCCACTGCTACACCCCCAGCACCTAGAGCCATGTTTGGCACTCAGTTAGCGCTCAATAAATATGTGTTGAATGAATAAATATGTTACAGTGATATCATGCCAGGGTCTCGCAGGCATTGTATGCCTTAACTGTCCAGCTGCTCTGCTTCGGGCATGGTGATCTCACCTCCCCTGTTGGGACTCCCTCAGCCACTGATTTCTGCAGTTGGACAAGCAAGGCCAGGATTCACCAGGGCTCTAGGAGGCGGGATCAAAAACCAGATGCTCAGCACCTTGCTAACGCTCAGCAAAAGCCAAAAAAGCAAAAGTCGGGCTGGCAGTTAACGAATGTCTACATTGGCCAATCCTCATCATTCCTCATTAAAGTTGATTAAAAGAAAAAGAAAGATGGACTGTCCTCCTTCCACAATGCCTGGGACCATCCCACAGACCCACAGTCTGGGGACTCTGTTCCCAAAGGGCTCTCCTTCATTCTGATTCCATTATAAGGAGGAAAGGACTAAAGGACTAGCAGAAGGAAAAAAGAGAGCGAGAGATGAAAGACACAGCCCCTCTCCAGATCCTCATATTTGAAATCGTTAGTGAGGCCTTCAAACAATCAGATGCCATGACTTTTATTTTTAAATAGCTCTCGACTCAGGAAAGCACTGAAGTCATGTCTAAGGTCAATGGAACTATTTGCTCTAGGGAAATTTACTTAGGCAGGAAAGGTTCCGCCTCCCCAGGTATCTTTTTAAAGAGTCTTGGTCATCAAAGTCATCCCGCAAAGCCCTCTGACTTCTGAGCGACGGCGAGCAATGTCTCTAGTCTCGTGTTTGATGGACAGGATGTCGGCTTTACATGAAACACATGTGGCGGCTTGAATGCTCTTCACGTGTGCTTTGCTCCGTTCACTGAAATCCAAGGCGTACCCAGCGGGTTTGTGCCTGGTTTATAACACCGAGAGCACAAAGTCACCTTTTAAACTGGGCTAAATCAGGTGTCTCCACTTTACTGACTTCAGTCAGACAAGTGCCTGTGAGTTACAACACGGCTGTGTCTTGAGAGACAGCTCTCCAAAATGCCACTGATTGTGAGATGCACTCTGGATTTATTGATCTGCGTTTGGGACCAAAACAAAACAACACAACCCCATTAAATATGCTCATTGTAAGATGTCTTCTGATTCCAAGAATGTCTAAACGTGAACGAGAACGCATCCTTGATTAAAAGAGGAAATTCAGTAATACTAGGCACCATTTTCAGAGAAGTGAGAAAAAGCAAAAAGTCAAAAAGATGAAGCGATTCACCCAAAGCAATTCTAAAAGACTCCCCCATTCTTGGGGTGCTTGGCTGGCTCAGTCAGTAGAGCACGTGACTCCTGAGCTCAGGTCATGAGTTTAAGCCCCACCTTGGCTCTAGAACTTACTTTAAAAAAAGACTCCCCCATTTCTTCTTTTTTTTTTTTTTTTATAGATTTTATTTATTTATTTGTCAGAGAGAGACAGGGAGAGCGAGCGAGCACAGGCAGACAGAATGGCAGGCAGCGGCAGAGGGAGAAGCAGGCTCCCTGACGAGCAAGGAGCCCGATGTGGGACTCGATCCCAGGACGCTGGGATCATAACCTGAGCCGAAGGCAGCTGCTTAACCAACTGAGCCACCCAGGCGTCCCAACTCCCCCATTTCTTAACCAGACTCCCAACACTGCCCACCACAGTATATATGAGCATGGGTATGAAATTTGGCAGTTAATGGCTTTGGTGGTAAGTGGGAGGCAAACGCTCTGGGCCAAAGGTGGTCCTGTATGTGTTTATTACCCTCTCTTGAGTACCCTCTCTTTGGACCATACAGGTGTGTCCCCCGCAGGAAGCAGAGCAGAGAGGACCCACACAGATTTCCCCAAAACTTTATTTTCCAAATGAGAATTCCCTACAAATGTGGAAGGTCTTTCTCACCTGTCCTCCTCATGGGTCCAGGGGAGCTGCAAATGAGGGGCTGGTCAGGACTATTTACACAGATGGGGAGACTTGGTTGTAAGGTGTGTTGCAGGTCAAAGGGGAGGAGAATGGGGGGTTCATTCTTCATTCATTCGTTCATTCTTTGTCTCAGCAAATATTTTGTTACTGCTCACTCAGCACCAGGTTCTCCGCAGGATGCAGAGGAAATGGATCAGTGAAATAGCCCCTGGCCTCAAGGAACACAGACTTAGAAACAAAAACAGATAACCAATCATTACCTATTAATGAAACAGATACTTACGGAGTACCAAGAACTGGAGAAACAGCAGGAAAGAAGTCAGACAAGGTCTCACCCTCATGGAGTTTATAGGCTAGTGGTGGGGGACACAGATATTAAACTCATAATTGTACAGGTCATTAATTAATTACCATTGTGGTTACTACAAAGGAGAAGTACAGAGTGCCAGCTGAGGCAATTAAAGGGGCAGGGTTGTTGACTCAGCAGGAAACCGTGAGAGCACGAAGAAAAGGGCAGCGAGGAAGGACTCCAGCGGCAGCACCTGTGCCCAGTGGGTGTTAGCAGGGCTCAGGTCCACAGGAAGGCAGGCCCATCTGGTGAGACAGGAGGAGAGGAGACAGTAATCATCTCTCCAGGAAGTGAGAAAAGTCTCATGGAAATGGGCAAGGACTCTCCCAGCCAGACTTTCTCCCTTGCTTTCTTGCTGACCGAGAATAATTCTTGGGTGCACCATGCTGAAAGCACTGTATCATTCATTCTCTTATTTACCCGTGGAGCTAGGTACCATCACCCTGCACGCAGATGCAGAGGCCAGCGCTCAGTGGGGTGAGTGCCTTGCCCTGGATCAGATCATGGTGCTCTGTGGCTGAGCAGGAACGGAGACCCGGATCTGCCTCCCTCTTAGCCACAGCACTCTGCTGCCCAGTCTTGGCAGTGGGAAGGGCGACTACGATTCACATCCCGTGGTCCAACCACCAACGAACAGATGAAGAAGAGAGGCTTGGAGGCATGAACCAACTACCCGGCCCCTGCCACACAGGCAGGGAGAACGAGAGGGGTCCCCAAGGAGCAGGGCTCTTCCTGGCCCCGTGGAAACTGACACTACCCTGCAGAGGTGGCCAGGTGGAAGGAACCCTGACCCTATGGGTTGTTCTAGAAGTCAGTGGGCATCTTGGAACTATTTGGAGAGACAGACGCCCCCTGCTGGCTGAGAACTACTTAGGTAGTGAGGCGGGTGGAAGAGGCGTACCCATGTCCTGGCAAGGGGAGCGAAAATGAGGAAACCTCTAACAGTTCATACAACTTTTTTGTTTAAGGGATACTCAGACTCTTGTGTGTCCTGTGAGGACGCTAACAGGTGCCAACACAGACGGATTTTGCCAAACTCTGGGGATTTTATGTTGTATTTATTAATTTTGTTTTTAAAGATTTTATTTTTAAGTAATCTCTACACCCAGCGTGGGGCTCAAACTCACAACCCAAAAATCAAGAGTTGGAAGCTCCACTGACTGAGCCAGCCAGGCACCCCCAAACTCTGGGGATTTTTTTTTTTTTAAGATTTTATTTATTTGACAGAGATCACAAGTAAGCAGAGAGGCAGGCAGAGAGAGAGGAGGAAGCAGGCCACCCCCCCCCACCCCCCGAGCAGAGAGCCCATGCAGATCTCAATCCCAGGACCCCGGGATCACGACCTGAGCCGAAGGCAGAGGCTTTAACCCACTG